>CAWUFW010017792.1:0-247712 GCA_963921515.1 Calotriton arnoldi
CTTTACATCTCAAGTGGTAAAAAGATTCCTAGAGGGAGCAAAAAGAATAGCCCCGCCAAAGAGGATGCCGCCGCCGGCATGGAACCTCAATGTGGTTTTAACGCAGCTTATGAAAGCACCATTCGAACCTATTCACAAGGCCTCTCTTCATATGCTCACCATAAAAACAGCATTCCTGGTAGCGATTACCTCGCTCCGAAGGGTGAGCGAGTTGCAGGCCCTTACAATACAAGAACCCTACATTCAAATTCACAATGACAGGGTGGTAATGAGGACTGACCCACACTTCATGCCTAAGGTGGTGTCCAAGTTCCATATAAGCCAAACTATACAAATTCCCAGTTTCTTCCAAAACCATCCACCAGCGCAGAAAGGGCGCTGCACACGCTGGACGCCAGAAGGGCAGTAATGCACTACATTGAAAGGACTAAAGGTTGTAGGAAGACAAAACAATTCTTTGTGTCCTTCGCAAGCAGTTTCCTGGGCAGACCAGTAACAAAAATACCATTGCACGATGGATCGCACAAGCCATTCAATACTGCCACAAACAGGCAGGCCAGGAGCTACAAGGGGCAGCTCAGGCTCACTCAACCAGGAAAAGGGAGCAACAATCGCCTTCCTGGCAAACACACCTATCCAAGACATTTGCCTGGCGGCAACATGGGCTTCAGTGCACACTTTCACTAAGCACTACTGCGTGGATATACAGATGAACAAAGAAGCACAAGTAGGTCAGAAAGTGCTTCAACATATTTTCAACAACCAATGCTCATCTTCCACCCAGCCGCCACAAACATAGCAAACCGCTACAAAATCTATGCACAGCATAGTGAATCCAGAAAGATTCACGCTGCAAAACGAATAGTTTCTTACCTGTCGGTGTAGTTTTGCAGCTTGAAGACTTTCTGGATTCACTAGCGAACCCACCGCCTCCACCAGAAAGATGAGACCGGAGGAAGATGGGACTAACAAATGGAAAACACCTTCAAAAGGTAAAAGGATAAACAAAACAAACACAAGACAAGAAAAAAAGAATCCGAAGATGGCGCCCAAGGGTGGGAGCTTCCGGGGCCCACCTGGGCTACGAAAAAAAGAGAGAAAAAAGACTACGATTCCGGACCCAACCACTAGACCGCGGAATAATGCACAGCATAGTGAATCCAGAAAGTCTTCAAGCTGCAAAACTACACCGACAGGTAAGAAACTATTCGTTTCTCGGGTGATGTCCAGAATACACTCATGGACATGCCCTTTGATGGAGTCGGTCTTTTTGGTTCCAAAGCAGACCATGCACCGGAGCGTTTTAAGGACTCATGGGATAATGCCAAGTCCCTGGGCCTTTCTGTTGTGCGCCCTCCGCTAACCTCTGCTTTTTGCCCCTTTCGTGGCCACGGTAGGGGCGCCCAGTCACGTCCGCTGCCCAGCCACCGGCCCGCGCAGCAAGCGTCTTCGCGTGGCCGAGGACGTGGCTCCCGCCGTGGCGGGTCGGGCAACCAGCGTGCGGGTCAGGCCACCAACTCCGCGGCCTCCAAGCCCTCCTAGTCCTTCCTTTCCGGTGCACAGCACGCCAGTAGGGGGCAGGGTCCGCCATCACCTTCTCCGCTGGCGTCCCATCACCTCGGACAGGTGGGTCTTGGACATTGTCCGAATGGGCTACTCCCTCCCCTTCGAGACCACCCCCCAGCCATGCCACCTCAATTCCACCGCATGTCAGGGGATCACTTGGTGCTTCTGCAGAAGGAAGTCACGGCCCTCTTGGCCAAGAGGGCCATCGAGCATGTTCCGACCCCAGAAGTAGGACGTGGTTGCTACTCCCACTACTTTCTGGTGCCCAAAAAGGACAAGGAGGACATGCGTCCTATCTTGGACCTCAGGAACGTCAATCGCTTCCTCCGGAAGGAGAAGTTCAAGATGCTCACCCTAGCTCAGGTCTGGACTGCCCTCGACCCTGGGGACTGGTTGGTAGCGTTGGACTTGCAGGACGCTTATTTTCACATCCCCGTCCTGCCGGCCCACCGGCGTTACCTGCGGTTCACGGTAGGCCTCGAGCATTTTCAGTTCACCGTGCTCCCCTTTGGCCTTACAAGTGCCCCTCGGGTGTTCACGAAAGTGATGGCGGTGGTCGCAGCTCATCTGCGCCGGGCAGGGGTTCCAGGCTTCCCCTACCTAGACGACTGGCTGCTGAAGGCGGGCTCGTCCCAGGCAGTCGTCTCCCACCTCCAGACTACGGCCGAACTCCTGCACTCGCTGGGGTTCTCCATCAATGTGCCGAAGTCGCATCTGATTCCTTCTCCACAGCTCCTTTTCATCGGAGCAGTTCTGGACACGACGCAGTTTCGGGCCTATCCTCCCAAACGGCGAGTCCGGGATATTCAGGCTATGATTCCGATCTTTCAGCCTTTATCCTGGGTTTCGGTACGGATGACCCTGAGGCTGCTGGGCCTCATGGCCTCCTGCATCCTGCTGGTCGATCATGCCAGATGGCATATGCGGGCTCTGCAGTGGGACCTGAAGTTCCAGTGGGCGCAGCACCAGGGCAACCTGTCCGATCACGTCCAGATCTCGGAGGGGACTGCAAAACAGTTGCAGTGGTGGCTCTCGAACCGGCAATGGGTCATGGGCAGATCCCTCTCCCTTCCCCCAGCCAGAGCACACAGTTGTGACGGACGCGTCCCTTCTGGGATGGGGCGGTCACATGGGAGAGGCGGAGATCAGAGGCCTCTGGTCTCCGGCGGAGTCCCGGCTCCATATCAACCTTCTGGAGCTCCGGGCGATCCGACTTGCACTCAAGGCATTCCTTCCCTCTGTCAAAGGGAAGGTAGTGCAGGTGTTCAGACAACACCACCGCCATGTGGTACTGCAACAAACAAGGCGGGGTGGGGTCGTGGACCCTCTGTCAGGAGGCTCTGCGCCTCTGGACATGGCTGGAACATCGGGGCATGTTCCTGATGGTTCAACACCTGGCAGGTTCCCTGAACGCCAGGGCGGACGAACTCAGCCGCAGGTGCATGATGGATCACGAATGGCGTCTTCACTCGGAAGTGGCGCAAGGACTCTTTCTGCAGTGGGGAGAGCCTTGGTTAGATCTATTCGCCACCGATGAGAACGCGAATGTCATCAGTTCTGCGCGTTGGAATTTCCAAGGCGGCACTCGCTCGGCGACGCTTTTCGTCGCGAGTGGAGTTGCGGTCTGTTGTACGCCTTTCCGTCTATACCACTTCTACCCAGAGTGTTGAAGAAGATTCGGCGCGACCAGGCCCAAGTCATCCTTGTGGCTCTGGACTGGGCTCGAAGAGTTTGGTATCCCGAGCTACTCAGTATGAGCGTCGATCCCCCGATCCGTCTGCCTCTTCGGGAGGATCTTCTGTCGCAGCAGCAGGGGATGGTCCTCCACCCGAACCTGTCCAGCCTCCACCTGCTTGCGTGGAGATGGAGCGGCGGCAGTTGATTCCTTTCGACTTGCCTCCCGAAGTTTGTGATGTAATTCTGGCAGCCAGGCGTCCCTCCACTAAGGTGGTATACGCCTGCAGGTGGAACAAGTTTGTGGCATGGTGCACAGCAAAGGCTGTGAATCCCCTCTCTGCCCCTCTTTCTGAGGTTCTTCTGTTCCTTCTTTCACTGGCCCAACAGGGTTCTGCCCTGGGTACCATCAAGGGCTATCTTTGTGCCATCTCGGCCTTCCTCAGGCTTCCTGATCAGCCCTCCCTTT
Organism: Calotriton arnoldi; assembly: GCA_963921515.1. NCBI lineage: Eukaryota > Metazoa > Chordata > Amphibia > Caudata > Salamandridae > Calotriton > Calotriton arnoldi. Next base: position 3,710 of record CAWUFW010017792.1, read on the forward strand.
TCAAGTCCCCTGTTAACCGGTTCCTAAAAGGCATTACACACCTCTTCCCTCCTGTTCCGTTTGTGATGCCTCAGTGGGACTTGAACTTGGTTCTTACCTTTCTCATGTGCGCTCCCTTTGAGCCTCTACATAACTGTCCTCTTCGTCTTCTGACTCTCAAGACAGCCTTTCTGGTGGCCTTCACCTCCGCTCGGCGGGTGAGTGAGCTCCAGGCTCTATCTTGCAAACCTCCCTTTCTGTCTGTCCATCCAGACAAGGTTGTTCTTAGGACGTGTCCGTCTTTCTTGCCAAAGGTGGTTACTGCCTTCCACATTGGGCAGACCATCACTTTGCCCACCTTCTTTCCGCCTCCGCATCCTTCCAGAGAGGAAGAGAGGCTCCACCGTCTGGACCCAAAACGTGCGCTTTCCTTTTACATCAACCGCACACAACACTTCCGGGTGGATGACCAGCTCTTTGTTGGCTACGTGGGCGCCAAAAAGGTTGGGCGGTGCACAAGAGAACCATCTCCCGCTGGGTAACCTTGTGTATCAAAGCCTGCTATTCTTTGGCTAAGAAGGAGCCTCCTGTTGGGCTGCGTGCCCATTCCACCAGGGCAACGGCTGCTACCACGGCTTTAGGCCGCGGTGTTCCGCTGCAGGATATCTGTCAGGCAGCTACGTGGGCCTCGCTGCACACGTTTACAAAGCATTACTGCCTTGACAGTCAGGTCCGGAGGGACGGCTTCTTTGGCCGTTCTGTCCTCCGGGACTTCCTTGTCTGATCTTTGTTCGCAGACCCACCACCAGGGTTGGTATTGCTGGGGTATCTATTCTAAGGTGAGGAATCTGTCACTAACGTGTCTCTTTCAGATGCACAAGTTACTAACTTGTGTAACGATATATCTGTAAGAGACAGTAGTTAGTGACAGATTCCTTACCGCCCCACCCATCCTCCCTGTTCTGCGAACTGATTTCTAGGGTTAAGGACATCCCTTTCAGGGCCCTAGTATTTTCAGACACCTATGTCAGCTTCTTGCATGGCTCTGCGTTCCTGGCGCGGAAAGTCGTGTACAGAACTGACGTCAGCGCGCAGGGTCGGCGTCTAAGTACTGCCCGCGACGTCATCCCGGCGATCACGACGCCAACGACGGACGCGCAGCCGCACGACGCCGCCTACCGACGTGCAAGGGTACTGCTACGCAAAAACTTTCCGGATCCAGCCTGACGCCTGGGGATATTCTAAGGTGAGGAATCTGTCACTAACTACTGTCTCTTACAGATATATCGTTACACAAGTTAGTAACTTGTGCGTTCGAACCCATCCACAAGGCATCGCTACATATGCTCACAATAAAGACGGCCTTTCTGGTAGCGATTACCTCGCTACGTAGGGTGAGCGAGTTGCAGGCACTCACACTACAAGAACCCTACATTCAGATTCACAATGACAGGATGGTAATGACGGACCCACACTTCATGCCAAAGGTGGTGTCCAGGTTCCATATAAACCAAACAATACAAATTCCCAGTTTCTTCCAGAAACCATCCACCAGCGCTGAAAGGGCACCGCACACTCTGGATGCCAGGAGAGCAGTACTGCATTACATCGAAAGGACTAAGGATTGTAGAAAAACAAAGCAGTTCTTTGTGTCCTTCGCAAGCAGTTTCCTGGGCTGACCAGTGACGAAAAATACCATCGCACGATGGATCGCACAAACAATTCAATACTGCCACAAACAGGCAGGCCAAGAGCTACAGGGAGCAGCTCAGGCTCACTCAACCAGGAAAAAGGGAGCAACAATAGCCTTCCTAGCAAACACACCTATCCAAGACATTTGCCTGGCGGCAACATGGGCTTCAGTGCACACATTCACTAAGCACTACTGCGTGGATATACAGATGAACAAGGAAGCACAAGTAGGTCAAAAGTGCTTCAACATATATTCAACAACCAACGCTCATCTTCCACCCAGCCGCCACAAAGATAGCAAACCGCTACAAAATCTATGCACAGCATAGTGAATCCAGAAAGATTCACGCTGCAAAACGAATAGTTTCTTACCTGTCGGTATAGTTTTGCAGCTTGAAGACTTTCTGGATTCACTAGCGAACCCACCCGCCTCCGCCAGAAAGATGACAGGAGGAAGATGGGACTAACAAATGGAAAACGCCTTCAAAAGGGTAAAAGGATTAACCACACAAGCACAAGACAAAAAAAAAAAAAGAATCCGAAGATGGCGCCCTAGGGTGGGAGCTTCCGGAGGAAGCGCGCCGACGTCACGGGAGGACACCAAATGGTGGGGCGTCGACGCCCTCCTGGGCTACACGAAAAAAAGAAAAAAAAACTACGATTCCGGACCCAACCACTAGACCGCGGAATAATGCACAGCATAGTGAATCCAGAAAGTCTTCAAGCTGCAAAACTATACCGACAGGTAAGAAACTATTTGTTATTACAGAGGAGGCTACAGGGGCAATAACAACAAGGGTAGAGGCAAGACCATCAATACTCGTACTGCCTCCAAACAATGACTTCCCTCCACTCCCCCCAGACCATTACACTGCGGTCGGGGGAAGATTGCTACAGTTCCTACCTGTCTGGAACACCATTACCACAGACACGTGGGTGAGACAAATTATCCAATCCGGTTATTGCCTGGAACTCACTTCAACTCCCCCAAACATACCACCCAAACAGCGTCCAATGTCAACAGAGCATTTGACGCTTCTCAAACAAGAGGTACTTTCCCTCCTACAAAAACATGCAATAGAACCAGTTCCCCTGCATCAGCAAAACACAGGGGTCTACTCACTGTATTTTCTCATTCCAAAGAAGGACGGAACCCTCAGGCCCATCCTGGACCTCAGACCATTAAACCTCTACATACAATCAGACCATTTTCATATGGTCACTCTTCAACAAGTCCTTCCTCTACTCAAACAAGGCGATTTCCTTGCCACCTTAGATCTCAAGGACGCCTACTTCCACATTCCCATTCACCCTGCTCACAAAAAATATCTTCGATTTGTAGTGGACGGTCAACATTATCAGTTCAAGGTTCTCCCATTCGGCGTCACCACAGCACCCAGAGTCTTCACAAAATGTCTGGCAGTGGTAGCAGCCCACTTAAGAAGACGACAAATTCACGTCTTCCCATACTTGGACGACTGGCTCATAAAAGCCAGGTCGCATACCCAGTGTGTAAATCGCACACACACCACAATCCAACTACTTCACGACTTAGGGTTTACAATAAACCTCACAAAGTCTCACCTCCAACAGTCCCACATCCAACAATATCTAGGTGCCACAATAGACATCTCAAGAGGCCTTGCATATGGGGTATCCAGCCAGGATAGCAAGCATGCAAGGCCTTATTGTAAGAAACTTGCTCTATATATACTGCACCAAAGTGAGGTACAGTGTGTATAGAGTCCAAGAGTCCCCAAAGGTAGGCAGAGGTTAAAGTTAGATAGAACCTTACCCTCTACTTGTGGTAGCTTGGTCGATCAGTAAGGCAGTATCCGAGGACAGTGTTAAGCATTTGATGTACACACTCAGTCAGCAAATGAATTCACACACTCAAGAACTGAACTCTAGGCCAATTGTTTTTGTATAAAAATATACTGTTATTTTATTTTAGAACCAAGCAAGCCTGATACAGGTAAGCATTCAATTCTTTTGAGTAATAAGTTACTTGTTGTACACAGTTTTAAAAAGCAATGAAGATTGTACTTGATTTGATTTACAGGGGATGCAGTAGGTTGCAATACTTAGTAAATGCAGTACATTGAAATGAATGGCTTTTTAAGGTAAATGCAGGTAAAATTACTTTTGCGTTACTTTTGTAATCCAGTGCTGGACTCCTAGATTCAGAACTGGGACATTTACTTAAAACAGGTAAGTAATTACGTTTTTGTAGTTTGTACGATCTTTAGAGAATATTTTCAGATTTCAAAAGTCCACACTTGGAAACGTTTTGAACCAGTACATTGAAATACATAGGCTTTTCCTGTAAATTGCAGGTAAGTTACTTTTTGGATTACTTTTTCTAACACAGTGCTGGATCCTAGATTCAGCACTGGGACATTTCCTGAAAACAGTTGAGAAAATGCGTTTTAGTTAGATGTACGATTTTTTAAGAATATTCTTGTATTTCAAAAGTTGACACAAACTTTTTCACATAGAACCACCAATGTTATCCTATGGAAGGAAATTCAATTCACAGGTAAGTTACTTTTACGTTACTTTTCCTACTCAGTGCTGGATACCTAGATTCAGCACTGGGACCTTTCCTGCAAATAGTTGAGAAAATTCGTTTAGGTTATTTGTGCGATTTTTAAGGAATATTCTTAGTTTTCAAAAGTCGACACTTAGAAACTTTTTGGGAGAAAAAAGTGTCAATGTTATCCTATGAGGAAAAACAGGTTATCGGTTTCGAGGTAAGTATTCGGTCTTTGGAGTTAGGGTTCTGGGGTCAGACTCCGGGGTCTCCCGGGGTCAGTGATGCACTGTTGCACCCTCAGCGGCACTAGGGCGGCCGGGTGCAGAGTGTTGAGGCCCAATGTTATCCTATGGAGGATAGGGGGACTCCGGTTGGTGGCTGCTGGCAAGCAGGCCACGGGGTTGTGGGAGCAAAGCTCCTAGGGTTAAGCTCAGGGCACGTTGGGGACCAAGTTAGCACCAAAGGGGCACCCTCAGCGGCACTAGGGCGGCAGGGTGCTGTTTTGAGGTTGGGTGCCCTTTTGATTTCAATGGAGATTCTCCCGGACAAAGAAACCCTGCAGGCTCGGGGACTAGGATCTTCCAGGAGCTACCACCACTTCGAGGGGTAAGTTGGGATGTAGAGGGTTGGTTAGGCACCGTTGGTTTGGGCACACAAGGCCGTGGGGCGTCGGGTGCAGGGGTGCCTTGGGACGTCGTATTTTCTTACCCGCTCTGGTCGCGGTAGGGGGGGGGTCCTCTGGATTGAGGCTGCAGGAGGCTTGAGGCAGGTCAGGGGTCCGGATCTCGGGTCCGGATCGCCGGGTGGGACCTCTTCTGGGTATTTGCCCGCTCAGGCCGGATTCGGCGGGTGCAGAGTGTGCGGGATTCGCGGTTCCTGGCTGGCACCAGAAGCTGCAGTTCAAACACGTCCGGTGTTCATGGGAGAAACAGCTTGGAAAGTGAAGGCAGGCATGTCCTCTGGGGTTTTTGAGGTTGCTGGCCGCTGGACACGCCGGGGTTTTGCAGGAGCAGGTTCGAGGGGAGACAGGCCTGTACGGTTGGGGCCAAGTCAGTGGGCGTCGTCCTCTTAGCTCTGCACGGCTTCTCGTCCTTCTTCCTTTTCTTGTTGTTGCTGAATCTCCCTTCCTGGTTCAGGGCTGCCCCCTAAATACTGTATTTAGGGGGCGTTTTAGGGGTCTTGAGGTCAGTAGCCAATGGGCTACTGACCTTAGGGTGACTACACCCTTGGTGTGCTCACCCCATGTGGGGGAGTGAGCCCAATCCCTAGTCCTGATTGGGGAGTGCCTGCCATCTGCAAGATGGCAAGCACTGGAGAGTGGGCTTCACCTCGCCTCCCCCACCTGAGGGGTGGAGTTGGCAGAGGTGGGCACACCTCCTGGGCTGGCTAGTTTTTCCCACCTGTCTTCCCACCGAAAGGGAGGAGAGACAGGAAGGGGGCCTGCTCCTGATAGCAGATGAGGCTGGGGGTCGCATTACAAAGGCTGCCAGGCCTTTGAAGCTCCCCTGCCACAGATGGCTCTTTCCTGGCCTGGGGAGGTGTGTACACCTCCGCCCAGGAAAGGCTTTGTTTCTGGGCTCAGGGAGCGTAGGCTCCCACCCTAGGGTTCCAGAAACATGTCTCGTGGTGGCAGGCTGGTGTGTACCAGTCAGGGAACCCACCAGAGGCTGGTCGTTTTTCAGGGGGCATCTCAAGGATGCCCTCTGTGTGCATTTTTCATTAAATCCCACACTGGCATCAGTGTGGGTTTAATGTGCTGAGAAGTTTGATACCAAACTTCTCAGTTTTCAGTGCAGCCATTATGGTGCTGTGGAGTTCGTAATGACAAACTCCCAGCACCATATACTCTTAATGGCAGCACTGCACTTACAATGTCTAAGAATGGCCTTAGACACTGTAGGGGTGCAGGGCTCATGCACCTGTACCCTCACCACTGGTATAGTGCACCCAGCTAGAGGGGTGACTGACCTATGCCAGGGCAGTGGGTTGTAGGCATGGCCCACAGAGGTGTGTGCCATGTCGACTCTTCACTTTGTTCTGCACCAACACACGCAGCCTGCAAAGGCAGTGTGTGTGTAAAGGTACAGGGACTCTAAGGGTGGCACAATAAGTGCTGCAGCCCTTAGAGGTCTTCCCTGGTCACAGTGCCCTGGGTACCTGTGGTACCATTTACCAGGGGTTGACCTGTGACCAGAGATGCCAATTGGGTACAGTTTTGGGGAAAGAACACAGGCCCTGGGAACCTGAATGGCAGGGACCCAGGGCACATCAAGTCAAAGTGCATCAGTGGTCTGGCAAAAAGTGGGGGGTTACTGCAACAGAAACCCACTTCCTTACACTTATAACAAAATTCCAGCCGCAACACTCCCTTCCAGCTCGAGTGTTTATGCAACTAATAGGGATGATGGCCTCTTGCATATTCATAGTACCGCATGCAAGACTCCAGATGCCCCCCTTACAAGAATGCTTGGCACGTCAGTGGAACCAAGCTCTAGGTCAACTAACAGATCTGGTGTTGGTGGACGGCCGCACACATCGCTCTCTGCAGTGGTGGAACACCCAAAACCTTTCCAAAGGGCGACTGTTCCTAGAGCCGGTTCCACAGATTGTGCTAAAAGCAGACGCATCGCTCACCGGATGGGGGGCTCATCTACTACATCACACCATACAGGGCACATGGACACCTCAGCAAAAGCTACTCCACATCAATCATTTGTAGTTACTAGCAATCTTTCTGGCATTATAATTATTCCAGAAACAGATATCAGGCAAAGCTGTCTTAGTCCGGACGGACAATATCACAGCAATGTATTATTTACAAAAACAGGGGGGGACGCACTCTCTGCAGCTCTCTCAACTAGCTCAGAGCATATGGAGGTGGGCTATTCCTCAAAACATATTCCTTTTAGCCCAACATCTTCCAGGAATTCAGAATCAGATCGCAGATCTGTTAAGTCGTCAAACACAACAAATTCACGAGTGGGAACTTCACCCACAAGTTCTTCAACCATTTTTCCAAATGTGGGGGCATCCAGAGATAGATCTCTTCGCCACACATTACAACATGCCCAAGCTTCGCCGCCAGATATCCACACCCATTGTCCAAAGGCAATGCGATATGGATGAATTGGTCAGGCAGATTTGCGTACGCTTTTCCGCCTCTCCCACTCATTCCGTTAGTGGTGCGCAAGCTGCAACAACAGTCCCTAACACTGATTCTAGTTGCTCCAACATGGGCCAGACAACCATGGTACACAACCTTGCTGGAACTATCTGTAGTCCCGCACCAAAAACTACCTCTCCCCACAACTCTAAACACAGAACCGTGGAGAGATCAGACATCCAGCACAGCTCAATCTAGCGATCTGGCTCCTGAAGTCCTAGAATTTGGTTACCTCAATCTTCCACCTGATTGTATGAACGTTATCAAAGAAGCTAGGCGCCCCACCACTAGAGCCTGCTATGCAGCCAAGTGGAAAAGATTTGTTGTATACTGTACCAATAACACAATCAATCCTCTAGATGCGTCCATTCAACACATCATATGTTACCTGCTGCATCTTCAAAGATGTAATCTAGCATGCACATCGATTAGATTGCATCTTGCTCCCATAGCAGCTTACCTACAAAATAGACATTTGTCATTGTTCAGGGTACCAGCCATTAAAGCATTTATGGAAGGCCTCAAAAGAATAATTCCTCCCAGGGTACCACCCTCTCCAGTGTGGAATCTAAACATCGTCCTCACTAGATTAATGGGCCCTCCATTCGAACCTCTACATAAATGTGAGCTCCAATTTCTTACATGGAAAGTTGCTTTCCTTGTGGCCATTACATCTCTCAGAGTCAGTGAGTTACAGGCACTAACTATTCAAGAACCATTTTTACAACTCGATCACAAAGTGGTTCTCAGGACAAATCCCAAATTCCTTCCGAAAGTTATTTCTCCCTTCCATCTCAACCAATCTGAGTTGCCAGTCTTCTTCTCGCAACCACAAACAGTAGCAGAAAGAGCTCTTCATACACTAGACGTGAAGAGCACTCCTTTACTACATTGTCAGAACAAAACCTTTTCGCAAAACATAACTTTTTGTATCCTTCTCACCACCACATAAAGGCAATCCTATATCAAAGTCTGGGATTGCAAGGTGGATTGTCAAATGTATACAAATTTGCTACCACAAAGCAAAACGTACACTATCTATTCCCCCTAAAGCCCACTCTACCCGCAAAATAGGGGCTTCCATGGCATTTTTAGGGAACATTCCCTTAGATGACATCTGCAAAGCAGCTACATGGTCTACACCGCACACATTCACAAAACACCATTGTGTAGATGTGCAGGCAAAACAACAAGCTAGTGTGGGCCAGGCTGTACTCAAAACACTATTTCAGACTACTGCAACAGATACTGGTTGTCGCCGCTAAAGGGAAGTCCTGCTATGCAATCTATGCATAGTGTGTGATCTGCAGCTCATATGCCTCGAACGGAAAATGCTACTTACCAGTATGCATCTGTTCTTGGCATGTAGAGCTGCAGATCCACACACGCCCACCCACCTCCCAGGCTACCTTTATCTGTTCCAGTATTATCTTAATTAGATACAACATACATGGACATCTTTCTGTTTCTCACAAAACTCCATCATTTCCTTCTTGGCGAAAAAACAATCTGAAGATGGAGTCGATGCCCATGCGCACTATTGTCCAGAGGAGGAGTCCCCTATCTCGTGACTTCCAAAGACTTATTCCAATACAACAACAAAGTGCAAACATCCGGGCCCAACACCAGATGGCGATCTATGCATAGTGTGTGGATCTGCAGCTCTACATGCCAAGAACAGATGCATACTGGTAAGTAGCATTTTCCTTACTAGACCACTCATCAAAAGATTTTTGGAAGGAGCAAAAAGAATGGCTCCACCAAGAACTGCTCCTGTACCAACATGGAGTTTAAATACAGTGCTGGCTCAGCTAATGGGAAAACCGTTTGAACCCATGCATACAGTGGATATCAAACATATTACACTCAAAACAGCATGTTCGAGGCATATGAGCTGCAGAATTCATACTTTTGCATAGATCGCCATCTGGTGTTGGGCTCGGATGCTTTCACCTTGTTGTCTTGGAAGAAGTCTTTTGTAGTCACGAGATAGGTGACTCCTCCCTTGGACGATAGTGCGCATGGGCATCGACTCCATCCTCAGATTGTTTTTTTCCGCCATCAGGTTCGAATGTAACTTCAGCGCTCTGGTTCGGTACCGTCTTTTCCAAACCTTTTCGACGCGCAAACTCGACGGTATTGTTTTCGTTCGCGTGCCTTTCGACGCAATAACTCACAACTCTATTCCGGTCGTCGACACAGGCCGATTGACGCCTTTCGGGCCTACGGCTAATGGAAAGGACTCCATTCAAAAAATGCCCCCAGTGTGGAGCTAAATTCCCACACAGCGACCAACACAAGGTCTGCAACCTTTGTCTCTCGCCCGAACACGAAGAATAACATTGCCAAGCCTGCGCCTTCTTCCGCTCTAAGAAGACTATCCGTGATTGCCGGGCTCGACGACACGTTATGGCGCAACGTGCTGCATCGGTGCCAGAAGACCTCTTCGATGAAGGCCTAGACGTTACAGAGGATTCAGAGGATCTCGAGATCGTATCCGAAGCAGATGACTCCGATGACCACATCACTCCAGGTCAACGAGTGAGTACAACTGCCCCTGCCCCAACCCCACCTGAAAAAAAGAAGGCTCCAGTCAAGACTTCGCCTGAAGGCCTTAGTCGCGACCCAAAAAACTTCAGAAGCCCCGCCTCCGGGCCTGGTTCTGAAGACAAAGGAGAAGCCTTCCGGCAGCTCGGGACCGAGCAAGCCGCACATCGGTTCCCCAAAAACACCGTCGGTGCCGAAAGCGGGAACACATCCTACTCCCGCTGTCTCCAAAAAGGCCTCGGCACCGAGCACTTCGGCACCGAAAGAACACAAGGCCTCGGATCCGAAGAAACCTCGACAACCTTCGGATCCGAAACAGATTTCGGACTCCACGCTGAAGGCCCCAAAAACCCCTTCTAAGGCTTCAGAGCAGAAATCTAAACCACGTTCGGAACCGAAAAAATCTGCGCCGAAGGGAGACGCCAACGAGGAAGAACTTTCTACCGGATCCTATCGATCCCAAACAGAAAACACTGCACGTGGACCCTAAAACAGGCCATATTGTCAATATCTGAAAGAGACACGTTAGTGACAGATTCCTTACCTTAGAATATCCCCAGGCGTCAGGCTGGATCCGGAAAGTTTTTGCGTAGCAGTACCCTTGCGCGTCGGTAGGCGGCGTCGTGCGGCTCCGCGTCCGTCGTCGGCGTCGTGATCGCCGGGATGACGTCGCGGGCAGTACTTAGGCGCCGCCCTGCGCACTGACGTCAGTTCTTCTTTTCCGCGCCAGCAAGCGCAGATCCGGGAAGAGCAGTGCCCTGGTCATTTTTTGACCATACTTTTTGGGTGAATTTTTCACTGTTTTTCTTCAATCGACTTCAAGGTGTCGTAGGGATGCCCGGGTTTAAACGTTGCGGCACCTGTGCTCGGATGATGTCCATCACAGACCCGCATCGGGAGTGTCTCTTCTGCCTCGGCCGAGGCCACGACACGAAGTCGTGTTCCGACTGCCGGGCCCTCAACCCGAAAGCTTTGCGAGAGCGGTCTCGAAAGCTCCTAGAGGCCCGGCATTCGGCTCCGCGCAAGCGGTCCAGGGGTCGATCGCGGAGTCCACACCGGTCGTCGGCATCGAAGTCTTCTTCGTCCGGTAAGTCCAAACACAAAGTCCAAAAAGCATCGTCGCTCTAGGACTTCGCCTCGCCGGTCTCGCGACTCGGCTGAGGCCCCTCCCGGCACCGTCCCCGCGGCCCCGGACATGCCTGTGGAGTCACTCCCGCAATACCCGTCCTTCCCGGGTTCGGGGGCGGATCCGGCCCAAGTACAGGAATTCCTGTCGGCCATGGCCCGCCTCTTCGGGCCTCCAGGTCCCTCCGGTGCGCCTTCGGGCCCCGCGGGCCCTGATAGGGTTGCTCCGGCGTCGCCGACGGCTCCGGCCCTGGCGTCGCCCGTGCCTCCAGCCTCTGCTCCGGCGTCGCCCGTGCCTCCAGCCTCGGCTCCGGCCCCGGCCTCGATCCCGGCTCCACAACCCCCATCGACGCCGGTCGACCTAACGACACCTCCGCCGGCGCCGATGTCTCCGGTGCCGTTCTTGACGCCGCCTGGGGCTCTGGGCGGCGTCGTCCCCCAGTTCCTTCCGGCTCCGGACATGGACCCTGACCGACGCCGCCGACGCCGGTTCCGGCGCCGATGAGACCTTGGGTCCCAAATGTCCCTCCTCCCCTTATTTTGAACCAGAGGAGGACCAGGAGGACTGGGAGGGGTCTGATGACCCTCTGGCACAACAGTGTCAGTACGATGAGGACTGGACAGAGGGTCTAGGGGATGCCAGTGGTCTAGATACTTCCCCTGACACTGGCATGCTGTCTCCTCCCGTGGTTACTGAGGAGGGAGCCAATTTTGCAACGGTGTTGCGTAGGGCGGCTGGAGCCTTACATCTCCAACTCCCTACTGTGGCGGTCAAGACTAATCTCTTGACAGAGGTGCTTCAGCCGGCAGCCTCCTCTACCGAGACTGTGCTGCCGTTTAACGACGCCCTCACTGACGTTCTTTTGGGCGCCTGGTCCAAGCCCAACACAGGGGCTCCTGTGGATAGGAACATGTCCCGACGCCATCGCCCAGCTCCGGGCGACCCCCTGTTTCTCTCTGTCCACCCCACTCCTGAGAGCTTGGTTGTCCAAGCCTCCGCTTCCCAAACCGCCTTCCCTACCGCCCCTCCGGATAGGGAATCCAAACGCCTGGATCAATTTGGGAAGAAGGGTTTTTCTTCCTCCAGTGCGGGCTTGCGGTCCATCAACACCGCTTGTCTTTTGGGCCGATATAACCACTCCTTGTGGGATTCGGTGGCGAATGTTTTGCCCCAGTGTTCTGAGGAGGTCCAGACACTGCTTTCCCGCGCCATTGCGGAAGGAAGGGATGCGGCCAAATACACGATACGATGTGGCCTTGATACTGCCGACTCGCTGGGCAGGTCTATTGCAACGACGGTGGCGCTGCGACGCCACGCCTGGCTGAGAACCACTGGTTTTTCAGGGGATGTCCAGAATACTCTCATGGACATGCCCTTTGATGGAGTCGGTCTTTTGGGTCCAAAGCAGACCATGCGTTGGAGCGCTTTAAGGACTCACGGGCTACTGCCAAGTCCCTGGGCCTTTCTGCTACACGCCCTCCGCTGACTTCTTCTTTTCGCCCCTATCGTGGCCACGGTAGGGGCGCCCCTTCACGTCAGCAGCCCAGCCACCGGCCCGCGTAGCAGGCGTCTTCACGTGGCCGAGGACGTGGATTCCGCCGTGGCGGATCGGGCAACCAGCGTGCGGGTCAGGCCACCACCTCCAACCCGTCCGCGGCCTCCAAACCCTCCTAGTCCCTCCTTTCAGGTGCACAGCACGCCAGTAGGGGGCAGGGTCCGCCATCACCTTCCCCACTGGCGTACCATCACCTCGGACAGGTGGGTCTTGGACATTGTCCGAAGGGGCTACTCCCTCCCTTCGAGTCCACCCCCCAGCCATGCCACCTCAATTCCACCGCATGTCCGGGGATCACTTGGTACTTCTGCAGAAGGAAGTCACGGCCCTCTTGGCCAAGAGGGCCATCGAGCATGTTCCGACCCCAGAAGTAGGGCGTGGTTGCTACTCCCACTACTTACTGGTGCCCAAGAAGGACAAGGAGGACATGCGTCCTATCTTGGACCTCCGGAACGTCAATCGCTTCCTCCGGAAGGAGAAGTTCAAGATGCTCACCCTAGCTCAGGTCTTGACTGCCCTCGACCCTGGAGACTGGTTGGTAGCGTTGGACTTGCAGGACGCATATTTCCACATCCCTGTCCTGCCGGCCCACCGACGTTACCTTCGGTTCACGGTAGGCCCCGAGCATTTTCAGTTCACCGTGCTCCCCTTTGGCCTTACCAGTGCCCCTCGGGTGTTCACGAAAGTGATGGCGGTGGTCGCAGCTCATCTGCGCCGGGCAGGGGTTTCAGTCTTCCCCTACCTCGACGACTGGCTGCTGAAGGCGGGCTCGTCCCAGGCAGTCGTCTCCCACCTCCAGACTACGGCCGAACTCCTGCACTCGCTGGGGTTCTCCATCAATGTGCCGAAGTCGCATCTGATTCCTTCTCCACAGCTCCTTTTCATCGGAGCAGTTCTGGACACGACGCAGTTTCGGGCCTATCCTCCCGAACGGCGAGTCCGGGATATTCAGGCTATGATTCCGATCTTTCAGCCTTTATCCTGGGTTTCGGTACGGATGACCCTGAGGCTGCTGGGCCTCATGGCCTCCTGCATCCTGCTGGTCAATCATGCCAGATGGCATATGCGGGCTCTGCAGTGGGACCTGAAGTTGCAGTGGGCGCAGCACCAGGGCAACCTGTCCGATCACGTCCAGATCTCGGAGGGAACTGCAAAACAGTTGCAGTGGTGGCTCTCGAACCGGCAATGGGTCATGGGCAGATCCCTCTCCCTTCCCCAGCCAGAGCATACAGTTGTGACGGACGCGTCCCTTCTGGGATGGGGCGGTCACATGGGAGAGGCGGAGATCAGAGGCCTCTGGTCTCCGGCGGAGTCCCGGCTCCATATCAACCTTCTGGAGCTCCGGGCGATCCGGCTTGCACTCAAGGCATTCCTTCCCTCTGCCAAAGGGAAGGTAGTGCAGGTGTTCCAGACAACACCACCGCCATGTGGTACTGCAACAAACAGGGTGGGGTGGGGTCTTGGACCCTTTGTCAGGAGGCTCTGCGCCTCTGGACATGGCTGGAACATCAGGGCATGTTCCTGATGGTTCAAAACCTGGCAGGTTCCCTGAACGCCAGGGCGGACGAACTCAGCCGCAGGTGCATGATGGATCACGAATGGCGTCTTCACTCGGAAGTGGCGCAAGGACTCTTTCTACAGTGGGGAGAGCCTTGGTTAGATCTATTCGCCACCGAAGAGAACACGCAATGTCATCAGTTCTGCGCGTTGGAATTTCCAAGGCGGCACTCGCTCGGCGACGCTTTTCGTCGCGAGTGGAGTTGCGGTCTGTTGTACGCCTTTCCGCCTATACCACTTCTACCCAGAGTGTTGAAGATTCGGCACGACCGGGCCCAAGTCATTCTTGTGGCTCCGGACTGGGCTCGAAGAGTTTGGTATCCCGAGCTACTCAGTATGAGCGTAGATCCCCCGATCCGTCTGCCTCTTCGGGAGGATCTTCTGTCGCAGCAGCAGGGGACGGTCCTCCACCCGAACCTGTCCAGTCTACACCTGCTTGCGTGGAGATTGAGCGGCGGCAGTTGATTCCTTTCGACTTGCCTCCCGAAGTTTGATGTGATTCTGGCAGCCAGGCGTCCCTCCACTAAGGTGGTATACGCCTGCAGGTGAAACAAATTTGTGGCATGGTGCACAGCAAAGGCTGTGAATCCCCTTTCTGCCCCTCTTTCTGAGGTCCTTCTGTTCCTCTCTCTCTGGCCCAACAGGGTTCTGCCCTGGGTACCATCAAGGGTTATCTTTGTGCTATCTCTGCCTTCCTCAGGCTCCCTGATCAGCCCTCCTTTTCAAGTCCCCTGTTGTTAACAGGTTCTTAAAAGGCATTACTCACCTCTTCCCTCCTGTTCCGTTTGTGATGCCTCAGTGGGACTTGAACTTGGTTCTTACCTTTTTAATGTGCGCTCCCTTTGAGCCTCTACATAACTGTCCTCTTCGTCTTCTGACTCTGAAGACAGCCTTTCTGGTGGCCATCACCTCCGCTCGGCGGGTGAGTGAGCTCCAGGCTCTATCTTGCAAACCTCCCTTTCTGTCTGTTCATCCAGACAAGGTTGTTCTTCGGACGCGTCCGTCCTTCTTGCCAAAGGTGGTTACTGCTTTCCACATTGGGCAGACCATCACTTTGCCCACCTTCTTTCCGCCTCCGCATCCTTCCAGAGAGGAAGAGAGGCTCCACCGTCTGGACCCAAAACGTGCGCTCTCCTTCTATATTGACCGCACAAAACACTTCCGGGTGGATGACCAGCTCTTTGTTGGCTACGTGGGCGCCAAAAAGGTCGGGCGGTGCACAAGAGGACCATCTCCCGCTGGGTTACCTTGTGCATCAAGACCTGCTATTCTTTGGCTAAGAAGGAGCCTCCTGTTGGGCTGCGTGCCCATTCCACCAGGGCAACGGTTGCTACCACGGCCTTGGGCCGCGGTGTTCCGCTGCCGGTTATCTGTCAGGCAGCTACGTGGGCCTCGCTGCACACGTTTACAAAGCATTACTGCCTTGACAGTCAGGTCCGGAGGGACGGCTTCTTTGGCCGTTCTGTCCTCCAGGACTTCCTTGTCTGATCTTTGTTCGCAGACCCACCACCGGGGTTGGTATTGCTGGGGTATCTATTCTAAGGTAAGGAATCTGTCACTAACGTGTCTCTTTCAGATGCACAAGTTACTAACTTGTGTAACGATATATCTGTAAGAGACAGTAGTTAGTGACAGATTCCTACCGCCCCACCCATCCTCCCCGTTCTGCGAACTGATTTCTAGGGTTAAGGACATCCCTTTCAGGGCCCTAGTATTTTTCAGACACCTATGTCAGCTTCTTGCATGGCTCTGCATTCCTGGCGCGGAAAGTCGTGTACAGAACTGACGTCAGCGCGCAGGGGCGGCGCCTAAGTACTGCCCGCGACGTCATCCCGGCGATCACGACGACGGACGCGGAGCCGCACGACGCCGCCTACCGACGCGCAAGGGTACTGCTACGCAAAAAACTTTCCGGATCCAGCCTGACGCCTGGGGATATTCTAAGGTAAGGAATCTGTCACTAACTACTGTCTCTTACAGATATATCGTTACACAAGTTAGTAACTTGTGCATCCCGCACAACAAGAGGAAATTCAACACCCCACACATCCCTGAGGTGCCTGTGAAGAAAAGAGACTGTGCAACTTCACCAATAAGACCCTCTTCTCCTGTTCTTCCTACTAAGCCTTTCTCTCCTCCAAAGTCTCCCATACTTTCTCCCATACTTTCTCCCATACTTTCTCCCATACTTTCTCCCATACTTTCTCCCATACTTTCTCCCATACTTTCTCCCATACTTTCTCCCATACTTTCTCCCATACTTTCTCCCATACTTTCTCCCATACTTTCTCCCATACTTTCTCCCATACTTTCTCCCATACTTTCTCCCATACTTTCTCCCATACTTTCTCCCATACTTTCTCCCATACTTTCTCCCATACTTTCTCCCATACTTTCTCCCATACTTTCTCCCATACTTTCTCCCATACTTTCTCCCATACTTTCTCCCATACTTTCTCCCATACTTTCTCCCATACTTTCTCCCATACTTTCTCCCATACTTTCTCCCATACTTCCTCCATACTCACCACCACCGGATGATGATGACCTAGGGGGTGTGGGGGTGCACATAATCCTTTCGATCATCCTGATGATGACACTAGCATACCACAGGACACATGGGATGACTACAATCAACCTATAGATCCTCCAGACCTTCCTGATCCGAATGCATACCCAACAAGGCCATCTCCCCCAGATGACAACATTGGGCTTAGTCAGCTCATTGATAGGGCTGCCCAATATCATGGCGTTCAAATGCATTCACACCCCACAGAGGAAGACTTCCTAATAGACACTTTTGCACAGTCACAAAAAACAGTACAAACATTACCCATGCTGAAAGGTGTCATCAAACATGCTCCAGACGTCTTCAAAGACCCTGTCAGGACCAGGATTCTCAATCCTCGGATTGATAAATATAAACCCGCCCCTAATGATCCCACCTACATTAAAGGGCAACTCCCCTTAGATTCCCTGGTAGTGACCAGTGCTAGGAAGCGTGCCGACTCTCAGACCTCCGGTGATGCTCCACCTCCAGACAGAGTCTAAATTACTAGACGCTTCAGGTAAACGAGTTGCCGCCCAGGCAGCTAATCACTGGAGGATAGCTAATGCACAAGCATTACTTGCCAGATACAATAGGGCTCACTACGACTAGCTTGAGGGCCTAATGCAGCATTTGCCTGACCAATACAAGGCCAAAGCCAAAGATTTGATTCAGGAGGGCAAGTTAATCACAAACACATCCATTAAATGTGCCCTCGATGCAGCAGACACTGCATCTAGATCAATCAACACTAGCGTGTTATTACGAAGACATGCTTGGTTGCGCATTTCTGGGTTCAAACAAGAAGTGCAAACTACTATACTGAATCAGCCGTTCAATCAGGAACAACTTTTTGGACCAGCTGTAGACACAGCCTTAGAGAAAATGAAAAAAGACACAGACTGCAAAATCTATGGGAGCATTACAGTCTCCATCTACAAGAGGCTCCTTTTATAGGGGCGCATCCAAGAATATCAGCACAGACACTGCTTCCTCCTCCTATAAAAGTCCCAAACAAACATCCCCCAACAAAGGGTATTTCAGAGGTGGGTACAGGGGAAATAACAAAGGGAGAGGCCGAGGTACCAACACTCGCACCTCCCCCACTACCAAACAATGACTTCCCTCCGCTCCCTCCAGACCATTCCACTCCGGTCGGAGGAAGACTCTCACAGTTACTACCTGTCTGGAATTCCATCACTACAGACAGGTGGGTAAGACAAATTATCCAGTATGGTTACTGCCTGGAACTTACTGCAACTCCCCCCAACATACCGCCCAAACAGCGTCCAATGTCCACGGAACATCTAACGCTTCTCAAACAAGAAGTTCTCTCACTGCTTCAAAAGCACGCAATAGAACCAGTTCCCCTAGAGCATCAAGGGACAGGGGTTTACTCCCTGTGCTTTCTAATCCCCAAGAAGGATGGTACTCTCAGGCCAATACTGGACCTCAGACCTCTCAATTTCTACATAGTCAGATCACTTTCACATGATCACTCTCCAACAGGTCCTTCCACTGCTGCAACAAGGCGACTTCCTTGCCACATTAGATCTCAAGGACGCCTACTTCCATATTCCCATACACCCTGCTCACAGGAAATATCTAAGGTTCACAGTGGACGGCCAGCACTATCAGTTCAAGGTTCTCCCATTCGGAGTAACCACAGCACCCAGGGTCTTCACAAAGTGTCTCGCGGTAGTAGCCGCACACTTGCGAAGACAGCAAATCCATGTGTTCCCATACCTGGACGACTGGCTCATAAAAGCCAAGTCCCACAGTCAGTGTGTTCATCACACTCACCAAACAATTCAGCTGCTACACCACTTGGGGTTCACAATAAACCATGCCAAGTCACATCTACAGCCCTCCTACCTACATCAGTATCTAGGGGCCACAATAGACACTTCCAAAGCTCTAGCATACCCCAATCCAGCCAGGATAGCCAGTATGCAAACCCTCATCAAAAAATTTCAACCACAACACTCCCTTCCAGCTCGAGTGTTTATGCAGCTCATAGGAATGATGGCCTCTTGCATTTTCATAGTACCTCACGCAAGACTTCAGATGCGCCCCTTACAAGAATGCTTAGCACGTCAGTGGAATCGAGCTCAAGGTCAACTTACAGATCTGGTGTTGGTGGACAGCCGCACACATCGCTCTCTGCAGTGGTGGCACACACAAAACCTTTCCAAAGGGCGGCCGTTCCTAGAGCCAGTTCCACAGATAGTGCGAACAGCGGACGCATCACTCACCAGCTGGGGAGCTCATCTCCTAACCCACACAATTCAGGGCAGGTGGACCACTCAACAAAAAGTGCTCCACATCAACCACCTAGGACTACTGGCAATATTTCTAGCGCTAAAATCATTCCAAGCACATCTCCTCAACAAGACAGTCCTGGTCCGCACGGGCAATATGACAGCAATGTATTACATACAGAAACAAGGAGGAACACATTCTTTGCAGCTATCTCATCTAGCACAAAGCATATGGAGATGGGCCATTACGCAAAACATATATCTTCTGGCAGAACATCTTCCAGGAGTGCACAATCAGATTGCGGATCTGCCAAGTCGTCAGACACAGCAGATACACGAATGGGAAATTCATCCTCAAGTTCTTCAACCATTTTTCCACATGTGGGGCCACCCAGACATAGATCTGTTCGCCACACACGCAAACGCAAAATGCCCAACCTTCGCCGCCAGGTTTCCACACCCGTTGTCCAAAGGCAATGCGATATGGATGAACTGGTCAGGCAGATTTGCGTACGCTTTTCCGCCAATCCCACTCATTCCGCTACTAGTACGCAAGCTCAAGCAACAGTATCTCAAGATGATCCTAGTTGCTCCCACATGGGCACGGCAACCATGGTTCACAACACTCCTGGAACTCTCAATAGTTCCACACCAAAAACTACAATTCTCCCCAAAGCTGCTAACGCAGAACCATGGAGAGATAAGGCACCTAGATCCAGCACAACTGAATCTAGCAATCTGGCTCCTGAAGTCCTAGAGTTCGGTTACCTAAACCTCCCACCGGACTGTATGAACATTATCAAAGAAGCCAGACGCCCTACTACTAGAGCTTGCTATGCAGCCAAATGGAAAAGATTCGTCATTTACTGCAATAACAAAACTGACCCGCTAGATGCTTCCCATCAAAAATATCATTTGCTATTTGCTGCAACTACAAAGATGTAATCTAGCACACTTATCCATAAGATTACATCTGGCTGCCCTTGTCACCTACCTGCAAAACAGACAACATTTGTCATTGTTTAGAGTACCCGCTATCAAAGCCTTTATGGAAGGCCTTAAAAGGATAATTCCTCCCACACTACCACCCTCTCCAGTGTGGAACCTAAACATTGTCCTTACTAAGCTCATGGGTCCCCCATTTGAGCATTTACACAAATGTGAACTGCAGTTTCTTACATGGAAAGTAGCTTTCCTTGTTGCAATCACCTCTCAGGAGAGTGAGATCCAGGCTTTAACCATACAAGAACGATTCTTACAAATACATCGTAACAAGGTGGTTCTTAGAACAAATCCTAAATTCCTTCCCAAAGTAATCTCTGCTTTCCATCTTAATCAATCTGTAGAGTTACCAGTGTTTTTCCAAAACCCAGATTCCGTAGCAGAGAGAGCTCTTCACAAACTTGACGTCAGAAGCGCTTTACTTTATTATATTGACAGGACTAAACCTTTTAGAAAGACAAACCAACTGTTTGTAGCTTTCTCTCCACCTCATAAAGGCAACCCCATCTCCAAAGCTGGAATTGCCAGGTGGATAGTCAAATGCATTCAAATATGCTACCAGATGGCAAAACAAACATTAACAATTCCCCCTAGAGCGCACTCAACACGCAAACTAAGGGCTTCCATGGCATTCTTAGGGAACATTCCCCTAGAAGACCTTTGTAAAGCAGCAACATGGTCTACTACACACACCTTCACCAAACACTATTGTGTAGACGTGCAGGCGAAGCAACAGGCTTCTGTAGGCCAGGCTGTTCTTAAGACACTTTTCCAAACCACTACAACAGGTACAGGTGACCACCGCTAGGGGAGACACTGCTGTACAGTCTATGCAAAAGTATGAATTCTGCAGCTCATATGCCTCGAACGGAAAATGCTAATTACCAGTATGCATCTGTTCTTGGCATGTAGAGCTGCAGAATATCATACGCCCACCCGCCTCCCCGGAACCTGTACCTGTTCCAGTGTTATCTTACTTAGATACATTCACATGGACATGTTTTCTGTTTCTTACAAACTCCATTTCCCATCATGGCGAAAAACAATCTGAAGATGGAGTCGATGCCCATGCGCACTATCGTCCAAGGGAGGAGTCACCTATCTCGTGACTACAAAAGACTTCTTCCAAGACAACAAGGTGAAAGCATCCGAGCCCAACACCAGATGGCGATCTATGCAAAAGTATGATATTGTGCAGCTCTACATGCCAAGAACAGATGCATACTGGTAAGTAGCATTTTCCTTATCATTGCAATAACATCACTACGGCGAGTAAGTGAACTACAAGCATTAACTATACAAGAACCCTATTTACAAGTCCACAAGGACAAGTTAATCTTAAACTAACCCACAGTTTTTACCAAAGGTGGTAGCTAAGTATCACTTGAATCAAAACATCATCTTGCCAGTTTTCTTCAAGGATCTGAAAACTAAGGCAGAAAGAAGCCTCCACACCCTGGAAGTAAGGAGAGCTCTACTGTACTATCTGCAAAGAACAGAACAAGTAAGGAAAACTAAACAGTTTGTTGCTTATTCACATACCAACACAGGATCAGCTGCCACTAAAGCAACCATTGCAAGATGGATAGTACAAGCTATACAACTAAGCTACACCAATGCCAAAAAAGAACTAACAATACAACTAACAGCTCACTCCACTAGGAAGAAAGGAGCAACGCTAGCTTTCATGGCAAATGTACCCATCAATGCCATCTGCGCAGCAGCAACATGGGCATCACCACACACATTTACAAAGCATTATTATGTGGATATACAAATGAATAAGGAAGCACAAATTGGACAAAGGGTGCTTCAACACCTGTTTGCTAAGTCTTCCTCTCACCACAGCCTCCCAAACACGGGAGAAACCGCTATATAATCTGATGCACAGCATGTGAATCCAGAAAAGGATTCACGCTGCAAAACGAAATGGTTACTTACCAGTAGGAGTAATTTTGCAGCTTGAAGAGTTTTCTGGATTCACATGCGATTCACATGCGACCCACCCAGCCTTCCCCTAGAAGGAACACAAACAGGTGGGGAAGCAAAGTAGAACGTTAAAGAAATATAAATAAGGACCATCACAAGGATTAAACAGCATAAAAACCGAAAAAAGAATCTGAAGATGGCCACCACGCACGTCGACCTCCAGGATGCTGTCTGACGTCATACAGGGGACGTACCTGACACCAAATGGTGGTCGACAGCGACCAAAACAAGAGAAGGAAAAAAGACAATTCCGGACCAAACCACTAGATGACGGAATGATGCACAGCATGTGAATCCAGAAAACTCTTCAAGCTGCAAAACTACTCCTACTGGTAAGTAACCATTTCGTTAGAGGTTCAGACCTGAAGCATTGAGGTATTTAACTCTTGAATAAAAGTCCTGCTCAACTCAATATTGGAGCATGAGAAGAAAATTATATTTCTGAATGCTTTTAAATGAGAATTAAAATGAAGTTAATTAAGTTAACTTCTTATTAATGTTCTCCTTTTTCAAAGTGTCTCATTTACAAACAGCAGGCATCTTGCTCTCAGTGACTAGTAGACACCGTGCCATATTTATAACTGAAAAATAGTCGTTTTCTTTTAAATGGGAGAAATTTAAAGTGAAGAGAACTTTTTCATTGAAACATTGTTTTGTTTTTCTCTACTCTAAATTAAGCCAATTAAGTCCTAATATTTTTGAAGCATGTTTCTTCACTTTAAATTACTCACATTTGAACAAATGACTGTTTCTGTTATAAATATGGCACCATGTCTACAGCCCACCTGGAGTAATATGACTGCTGTTTGTAAAGACACTTTGACATGGGAGAAAATTAATATGATGGGTTTTATGTAATGCATATAAACAAAGTTTACAGTTGAATTTTCTCCCATTTCAAAGTGTTGCATTTACACACAGCAGGCATCTTGCTCCTAGAGGCTGGTAGACAGGCTGCCATATTGATAACTGAAAAATACAGTGCAAATCAAAATAAAAGTGCAGAAAAATGTTCCTTATTAGGAACATTTTTGCAGAACATTTTTCTGCACTTTAAATTTCTCCCATTTGAAAAACAATGGTTGTATGTTTGTGTTGTACATGTAACGGTGCCACACATGGCAAAAGGTATGTCCTGTGCCACAAGTACATATGTTTTCAGTCAGCCATACACATATATCCCATCCATTCACACACTTGTTTAAACATCCCCACAGATCATGCATTCACTGACACACATGGCAGCCCTATTGTATCACCCCCAGTCACAGTATTTTGTTCAAACCAAAGTATTGGGCTTCTTGGACATTAGGTTTAAAGTCCATGAAGCTGGGTGAGGGGGGTGTCTAGTAACAAAGAACAAGTTACTTGGCAATCAGTAGCTCATGCCGATTTTTACTGATCTGAAGTAGCTCATTACTGAAAAGGTTGGAGACCCCTGTCCTAAACACTGTCACGACAAAGTCCTTCCCAAGCATTCAAAGGGTTGCCACATTTCAGTAGCTACTGCCTCTTTTTCAGCCACTCAGTCCTCTCAAAGTGATGCGCATCTTAGGTAATATGGCTTCCCCTATAGCCGAAGTCACTCATGCAAGGCTCCGTATGTTTGTTGCAAAAGTGCCTATCTGCTAACTGATCACAAGCGGAGGGTCACTTGGAAGATTTAGTGTTGATAAGGGCCAGCAATATTCACTGTCTGCAGTGGTGGACCAGTGACAGCCTGTTGCGGGGCAGGCCCTTCGCAGATCTAATTCCGAGGGGTGATCATCACCAAGGATACTTCACTTGCATGGTGGGTGACGCATCTTTGCAGTATGACAGTCTAGGGGATCTGTGGCCATCTCCTCAATAGTGTCTCTTCATCCATCTGGAACCTTTAGCCATACACCTGGCCCTCAAAGTTTTTCTCCAAGACATTCAAGGTAGTCATCGTACGAACAGACAACATGACCGCCTTGCTTTATATTCAAAAGCAAGGCGGTATACACTCTCTGCAGCGGTCAGCACTTATTACATAGATGGGACAAAGTCTTTCTGCAAAGCAGAACAGCTTTTGTTGCCTTTACACAATCTCCTAAATGTCACTCCATATCAAAAACGGGTATAGCCTCGTGGATCATCAAATTAATCCAAACCTGTTACCTTAAAGCCAAAGAACCACACCTGCTGCCACCCCACACCTCACTCCACCCACAAACGGAGCACCACTGTGGCCTTCCTTGGGAACTTACTCCTAGCTGTCTACTAGAAAGCTGCCCCATGGCCACCTCCACACACCTTCACAAAACATTATTACGTGTATATTCTTGGCAGGCAACATGCTAGAGTTGGTCAAATTATCCTCATGACTCTTATTTCAGACCTGTGCACCATCAACTGGCTAGCCACTGCTCAGAGGAGTACTGCCTTACAGTTCAAGCAGAGTATGTGCATCTACAGCCACAATTTTCTATGAATGGATTGTTACTTTCGCTGTAAGCATCTGTTTATCGCATGTAGTGCTGTGAATTCACATGCGCCCACCTGCCTCCCCGAAAGCCAGTATTTACTAGAGATATTCTTAATTTACCTAATTATTTACCTAACACTCATGGTCATTATACTATCCTACTCACCACTCCATACCTACTCTCACCGGTTGAGTGGGGGGGGAAAAATCTAACCATGGAGTCAGTGCCCATGCACGTTCAGCACAAGAGGAAGAGTCACCAAAACCACGTAACTCAAAAGACATTTTCGAAGAAAAATAAGTTGAAACAGTCTGAACTCAACACTAGATGGCAGTAGTATACAGCATATGTGAATCTACAGCCCTACATGCTACGCACAGATGCTTACCGAGTAAGTAACCATCTTTATTGTAAGCACTTCATTCATTGAGATTTCAAATTAAAGGCCTCTGAGGTAATTTTAAACTTTGAGTGATGAATACAGTATTTTAAAATGTACCATTAACTTTCTTTTTAGGCCTTAATCTGCCTAGTAGACAAAAAAACAGGAGAGAAAAGTAAGACTCGCCCTCGTTTTGTGAAACAAGACCAAGTATGCATTGCCCGTTTAAAGACTGCAGGGACCATATGCCTTGAGACATTCAAAGAATTTCCTCAAATGGGCCGCTTTACCTTAAGAGATGAAGGTAAGATTAACCAACCAACAAGATCATTTTGATAACATGAATGTAGCAGAGTTCCTTGAACCATTCTTTAAGTCCAAAAAACTAGTTAACACTCATTGATAATTTGGAAATACAGGTAGAAAACCTCAGTGAATATTTGCTGATTGTACAAGTGAGTAAAGTATAATTACTGACGCATAAATTACTGTATCTAAAGCATGCATTCACTTTGTCTAAATACAGTTTTGCAGCGTGAATCTTTCTGGATTCACTATGCGGTGCATTATTCCGCCATCTTGTGGTTGGGTCCGGAATCGTAGTATTTTTTTTAATTTTTTTTTCGTGGCCCAGCTGGGCGGCGACGTTCCACCATTTGGTGTCCTTCGTGACGTCGACACGCTTCCTGCGGAAGCTCCCACCCTTGGTCGCCATCTTCAGATTCTTTTTTCCGCCGTTGGGTCTGGATCGTCGCCGAAGAGTTCCAGAAGTTTGGAAGAGGAATCAAGAAAAATCGAAGAAAACCGACGAGAATAAGTTTTCAACTACACCGGACTACAGGTCAAGTAACCGGGACGACGAGGGAGAAGGTTTACGCCCTGAATCTCGACGCCCTACAGAGAATGCGCTCACAGGGGGCTCCCTGAGCACGGGTATGGACAAGACACCGTTCAAGTTTTGCGCCAACTGCCACCACAAGTACGCCCAGAAGGACCAGCATCCAGTCTGCAACCTCTGCTTGCCACTCGACCACAGCAGTGAAGACTGCAACAAGTGCTCGGCGTTTACACCAAAGACCCTCAGAGTGAGGGAGAGGCAGAGGAGGGCGAACCACAACATGCAGGGGCAGGGACCACCCCCATCGCGCCGAGACCTGGGCCTCTCCAGTGGAGAGGAGGACAACATCACCGGAGGACTGCGCAGTCGTCTAGGTCCAGAAGAAGACGTCAAAGGAGGTAAGGGAGTCGTCGACCCCTAAACACTCGAGCGACTCGAAAGAGTGCAGCCAAAGCCCTGAGCGACACTCGTAGAAGTGAAGCTAAGTCCTCGAAGGGAGCATTGCCGCCGAAACATTCGACAAAGGCAACAGCGACCAAGGACAGTCAGCTGAGCGGATCCTTCCAAAAGGACTCCCATTCGGAAAGAGCCCTCGAAAAACCAAGGGCGTCGAAGGTTGCCCCCGAGAAGCACACCTCGGCACCGAGAAGAGAAGGGCAGACATAGTCGTCGACATCGGCCCCGAAAAGAACCGCTCCAGCCCTCGACGCCGAACAGGCACAAGAGATGGAGAGGAAGAAGAGGCTCGAGGCCGAAATGGCGAGCATCCTGCAGCGGAAGAAGGAATTCGGCCACAAGATGAGCCAATACTCCATTCCGTCGAGACCCGCGCTCGAGGTCGAAATGGATTACGAAGAAGCCGAACTGCCAAACTCCCGAACCAGTCGAGTAACAGGGGGACGAAGACTATTACTTCGAGGGAGAAGGCGACTAAGACAAGCAATCCTACCGGGACTCGACGTCCTCGGAGGCACAAGACCTGGAATGGCAAGACCTCGACGCAGAATTGCCGGAGGAAGGGATAGACACTTACCCTTCGAGGCCTTCGCCGCCAGACGACATCGGTGTCTACAACATGGTAGTCCTGAAGGCTGCACAAACATATGGGGTGAAAATGGAAGAGGAGAAGCCCAAGGCATGTTTCCTCATGGAAACCCTACTGCCTCAACAAACAAGGAGCCTATTCCTACCCATGCTCCCTAGTGTGCTGGACCAAGGGAGAGATGCCTTCAGGGAACCAGCAGTATGCAGGGCTGTGACGCCAAGAACTGAGAAAGTATAAACACTCTTCACAAGACCCGGCATACATACAAGGATCAGTGCCAGCTGACTCCATAATTACGGCAACGGCCAGGAAAAGGGCCAATGTACCCACTAATGCCGGACCACCTCCAGACAAGGAGAGTAAGAGGATGGATCTTACAGGGAGAAAGGTGGAGAGAAATGCGGCAGTCCAGTGGCGTATCGCAAACTCCAACGCCCTGATCAACAGGCACGCATACCATCACTGGGACGAAGTGGGGCAGCTCCTCAAGCATCTACCAGACGAGTACCAACAAAGGGCAGCTCACCTGGTAGAAGAAGGCAAAAGCATGGCAAACACATGCTTGAAGTCAGCCTTGGATGCTGCAGAGACATCCAGCAGACTGATGATGATAGGAGTGACCGAGAGGAGACACGCATGGCTCAGGATTTCTGGATTCAAGCCAGAGGTGCAAAGCAACATTCTTAATACACCCTTCAACGGCGAAAAACTGTTTGGTTCGCCAGTTGACGAAAAGCTGACGCAGCTCAAGAAGGACAACGAGACAGCCAGGTCCATGGGAGCGCTGCAGTTCAGAGGGATGAGAAGAGGGGCACCCACCAGAAGGCTGGGCGGTAGGGGTGGCAACGTGCCGGCCACATCTCACCAAACGTTCCAGCAAGGCTACCAAAGGAACAACGAAGGCCAGCAGCAGCAAAACTGGCAGTACCAGCACCGGGGCCAGTCCTTTCGAGGGCGCGTAAACGGACAAGGACAATCTCGTAGAGGAGGCCAACAGCCCACCTCCAAGTGACTTCACCATCAAGCCCACAACCACCCTAGCAACACCTCGGGGTGGGGGCAACGACAAACTGAGAAGCAAAAACCTGACGTTCCACAGGAAACAGTCCCACGAACACACAACACCGGTAGGAGGCAGGATAAAGAACTTCCTCAAGCAGTGGAGGAAGGTCACCACAGACAAGTGGATACTAAACATCATACAATACGGATATTGCATAGAACTGGAAAGACAACCTCCAACAAAAAGACCAAGAAACAAGGCCCACTCAGCAAAAGAACTTTCGCTTTTGCAGCTGGAGGCAAAGGAACTGCTCAGCAAGGAGGCAATAGAGACAGTACCGCACAACCAAAGGAACAAGGGGGTTTACTCAACTTACTTCCTCGTGCCAAAGGTGGACGAAACACTACCACCTATCCTAGATCTAAGATTCTTAAATTCATAAGAACTCAAAGATTCAAGATGACTTCCCTGCAGGAGGTAATACCACAAATACAACAAGGAGATTACATGGCAACTATAGATCTGAAGGACACGTACCTACACATCCCCATCAACCACAGACACAAGCGTCTACTAAGGTTTGTAATCAATGAGACTCACTACCAGTTCACAGTACTAGCATTCGGACTCAAGTCCGCACCAAGGGTGTTTACAAAGTGCCTAGCAGCAGTAGCAGCGCACCTACGAAGGCAAGGAATACACGTATATCCCTACCTCGACGACTGGCTCGTAAAGGCAAGCTCTTACAACCACTGCAAACAACACATCCAGCAGGTCGTGCAGACACCGAGTCAACTGGGTTTCTCAATTCATTGGGAGAAATCGTCAACCGAACCAGAGCAGATCAAGATATTCTTGGGGGCCGAGATCAACACCATACAGGCCAAAGTGTTCCCCAGCACGAGCAGAACATTGGCGATACTCAAGGAAACACGTCATTACCGCAAGGGGCAAGTTCTGACACTGAGGACGGTGAGCAAGCTAATGGGAATGATGTCGTCATGCATCCACCTAGTCCCAAATATCCGGCTACACATGAGACCATTCCAGGAATGAATTCAGCAGCAATGGTCACAGGCAACAGGGAGTTGGGAAGATCTTGTGGTTGTCACACACGCAGTGCATCAGGAAGTGGCGTGGTGGAACGAGGAAAACCTATCACAGGGAAAGCCATTCGCACGACCAACTCCTACAGTGACCATCACAACGGAAGCCTCCTAGCTGGGGTGGGGCGCGCACATGAACAAGCTCAGGGTGAGGGGTCTATGGTCGCAACAAGATGCGGTCAGACACATCAACTACCTGGAGCTAAAGACTGTGTTCCTAGCCTTAAAAGCCTTTCAGAAACAGCTGTACGGAAACAGGGTGTTGATCCAAACAGACAACACAACCACCATGTTCTACATCAACAAACAAGGAGGAACACAATCAGTGGCACTATCAGGGCTAGCACAGGAAATATGGAAATGGGCCATCGCGCTAAAAATAGACCTACTGGCAATACATCTCCCGGGGAAGGACAATGTGGAAGCAGACCGACTCAGCAGGCAAACGTCGGCATCCCACGAGTGGGAGCTCAATCAACAGGAAACAGAGAAGCTCTTCCAGAAATGGGGTACACCGCAAATAGACCTATTTGCAACACACCAGAATGCAAAATGCCAAAACTACGCTTCCAGGCAACCAGACCGTTGGTCACAAGGGAATGCGCTATGGATAGATTGGTCAAAAACATTTGCATACGCTTTTCCCCCGATACCACTGATACACAGGGTACTCAGCAAATGCAGAATCAGCAACATGACGCTAATACTTATAGCACCTCAGTGGGCCAGGCAGTCCTGGTTCTCGCAGATCGTGGAAATGGCACAAGAACCAGCACACAGGTTCCCAAGAAGAAAGGACCTGTTAACAACGCAGAACGGAAAGGTGCTACACCCAGAACCAGAGAGCCTCAGCCTAGCAGCATGGCTCCTGAAGACTTAGAATTTGCACACCTCAAATTACTGCCAAGTACCATGGCAGTACTCAGGGAGGCAAGGAGACCCTCCACAAGGAAGTGCTACGTAGCAAAGTGGAAGAGGTTCTCCCAATGGTGCATCAAGGAGAATCTACAGCGAAGGATCACAAGGGAATCAACGGTACTGAAGTACTTAACACACCTGCTACAAAGCGGATTAAGCTACACATCCCTGAGGGTACACTTGGCTGCAGTAGTGGCCTACACAAGAGGAGAAACGGGTAGAAGTTTCTTCACCTCCCAAGTGGTGAAAAGATTTCTGGAGGGGGCGAAAAGAATAGCACCCCCAAAGAGGATGCCAGCACCAGCATGGAACCTCAACGTAGTGCTAACTCAGTTGATGAAGGCACCCTTTGAACCTATTCACAAGACTACACTGCACATGCTCACACTAAATACGGCCTTATCTGAAAGAGACACGTTAGTGACAGATTCCTTACCTTAGAATATCCCCAGGCGTCAGGCTGGATCCGGAAAGTTTTTTGCGTAGCAGTACCCTTGCGCGTCGGTAGGCGGCGTCGTGCGGCTCCGCGTCCGTCGTCGGCGTCGTGATCGCCGGGATGACGTCACGGGCAGTACTTAGACGCCGCCCCTGCGTGCTGACGTCAGTTCTTCTTTTTCCGCGCCAGTAAGCGCA
Organism: Calotriton arnoldi; assembly: GCA_963921515.1. Classification (NCBI taxonomy): domain Eukaryota; kingdom Metazoa; phylum Chordata; class Amphibia; order Caudata; family Salamandridae; genus Calotriton; species Calotriton arnoldi. Next base: position 34,040 of record CAWUFW010017792.1, read on the forward strand.
GATCCGGGAAGAGCAGTGCCCTAGTCAATTTTTGACTACCTTTTTTTGTGAATTTTTCACTCTTTTCTTCTACGAGTCTTCACGACTCCTAAGGTGTCGTAGGGATGCCCGGCTTTAAGCCCTGCGAGGTCTGTGCCCGTATGATGTCCATCACGGACCCGCACCTCGAGTGTCTCTTCTGTCTCGACCGAGACCACAACACGAAGTCGTGCCCTGACTGCCGGAAACTTCATCCGAAGGCTTTGCGAGAGCGGTCTCGAAAGCTGCTCGAGGTCCGGCAGTCGGCTCCGCGCCGCACCAAGCCCCGGTCACGGGAGAGGTCGAGGGGCCGGTCGCGGAGCCCCCATCGTTCGTCGGAATCAAAGTCTTCGCGCTCCTCCGGTAAGTCGAAGCACAAGAAGTCTAAGCTGCGTCATCGCTCTAAGACTTCGCCTCGCCGGTCTCACGACTCGGCTGAGGCCCCTGTCTGCACCGTTCCCGCGGCCCCGGACGTTCCTGTCGAGTCACCCCCGCATTACCCGTCCTTCCCGGGTTCGGGGGCGACTCCGGCCCAAGTACAGGAGTTCCTGTCGGCCATGGCCCGCCTCTTCGGGCCTCAAGGTCCCTCCGGTGCGCCTTCGGGCCCTGATGGGGTTGTTCCGGCGTCGCCGTCTACTCCGGTCCCGGCATCGCCTGTCCCACCAGCCTTCATCCCGGCCTCGGCTCCGGCCTCGATCCCGGCTCCGGTGGTGCCGCAACCCCCATCGACGCCGGTTGACCTAACCACGCCTCCGCCGACGCCGATGTCCCCGGTGCCGTTCCTGACTCCGTCCGGGGCTCCGGACGGCGTCGTTCCCCGGCTCTCTCCGGCTCCGGAAATGGAGCCGGACCAAAGTCGCCCGACGCCGGTTCCGGCGCCGATGAGACCTTGGGTCCCTAATGTCCCTCCTCCTCCATATTATGAACCTGAGGAGGACCAGGAGAGCTGGGAGGGGTCTGAGGACCCTCTCACACAACAGTGCGAGTTTGACCCGGACTGGGTTAAGGAACTTGGGGATGCCAGTGGTCTGGACACCTCCCCTGACTCTGGCATGCTGTCTCCTCCCGTGGCTACGGAGGAGGGGGCTAATTTTGCAACGGTGTTGCGTAGAGCTGCTGGAGCCTTGAATCTCCAGTTGCCTACTGTGGCCGTCAGGACTAACCTCCTGACTGAGGTGCTTCAGCCGGCGGCCTCCTCTTCGGAGACTGTGTTGCCGTTCAATGATGCCCTCACTGATGTTCGTTAGGGTGCCTGGTCCAAGCCCACCACAGGGGCTCCTGTGGATAGGAACGTGGCCCGACGCCATCGCCCTGCTCCGGGCGACCCCCTGTTTCTCTCCCAACACCCCACCCCTGAGAGCTTGGTTGTCCAAGCCTCTGCCTCCCAAACCGCCTTCCCTACAGCCCCTCCGGATAGGGAATCCAAGCGCCTGGACCACTTTGGGAAGAAGGCTTTCTCTTCCTCCAGTGCTGGCTTGCGGTCTGTCAACACCGCTTGACTCTTGGGCTGATATACCCACTCCCTGTGGGATTCGGTGGCGACTGTTTTGCCGCAGTGTTCTGAGGAGGTCCAGACACTGCTTACCCGCTCCATTGCGGAAGGGCGTGATGCGGCTAAATACACCATCCGCTGTGGCCTTGATACTGCCGACTCGCTGGGCAGATCGCTTGCAATGACGGTGGCGCTGCGTCGCCACGCCTGGCTGAGGACCACTGGTTTTTCAGGGGATGTCCAGAATACACTCATGGACATGCCCTTTGATGGAGTCTGTCTCTTTGGTTCAAAGGCAGACCATGCGCTGGAGCGTTTCAAGGACTCGCGGGCTACTGCTAAGTCCCTGGGCCTTGCTGTTGTGCGCCCTCCGCTCACGTCTGCTTTTCGCCCCTTTCGTGGCCACGGGAGGGGCGCCCAGTCACGTCAACAGCCCGGCCAACGGCCCGCGCAGCAAGCGCCTTCGCGTGGCCGAGGACGTGGATACCGCCGTGGCGGTTCGGGCAACCAGCGTGCGGGTCAGGCCACCACCTCCAACCCGTCCGCGGCCTCCAAGCCCTCCTAGTCCCTCCTTTCAGGTGCACAGCACGCCAGTAGGGGACAGGGTCCGCCATCACCTTCACCACTGGCGTCCCATCACCTCGGACAGGTGGGTCTTGGACATTGTCCGAAGAGGCTACTCCCTCCCCTTCGAGACCACCCCCCAGCCATGCCACCTCAATTCCACCGCATGTCAGGGGATCACTTGGTGCTTCTACAGAAGGAAGTCACGGCCCTCTTGGCCAAGAGGGCCATCGAGCATGTTCCGACCCCAGAAGTAGGGCGTGGTTGCTACTCCCACTACTTTCTGGTGCCCAAAAGGACAAGGAGGACATGCGTCCTATCTTGGACCTCCGGAACGTCAATCGCTTCCTCCAGAAGAGAAGTTCAAGATGCTCACCCTAGCTCAGGTCTTGACTGCCCTCGACCCTGGAGACTGGCTGGTAGCGTTGGACTTGCAGGACGCTTATTTCCACATCCCCGTCCTGCCGGCCCACCGGCGTTACCTACAGTTCACGGTAGGCCTCGAGCACTTTCAGTTCACCGTGCTCCCCTTTGGCCTTACCAGTGCCCCCTCGGGTGTTCACGAAAGTGATGGCGGTGGTCGCAGCTCATCTGTGCCGGGCAGGGGTTTCAGTCTTCCCTACCTCGACTGGCTGCTGAAGGCGGGCTCGTCCCAGGCAGTCGTCTCCCACCTCCAGACTACGGCCGAACTCCTGCACTTGCTGGGGTTCTCCAATGTGCCGAAGTCGCATCTGGTTCCTTCTCCACAGCTCCTTTTCATCGGAGCAGTTCTGGACACGACGCAGTTTCGGGCCTATCCTCCCGAACGGCGAGTCCGGGATATTCAGGCTATGATTCCGATCTTTCAGCCTTTATCCTGGGTTTCGGTACGGATGACCCTGAGGCTGCTGGGCCTCATGGCCTCCTGCATCCTGCTGGTCGATCATGCCAGATGGCATATGCGGGCTCTGCAGTGGGACCTGAAGTTCCAGTGGGCGCAGCACCAGGGCAACCTGTCCGATCACGTCCAGATCTCGGTGGGGACTGCAAAACAGTTGCAGTGGTGGCTCTCGAACCGGCAATGGGTCATGGGCAGATCCCTCTCCCTTCCCCAGCCAGAGCACACAGTTGTGACGGACACGTCCCTTCTGGGATGGGGCGGTCACATGGGAGAGGCGGAGATCAGAGGCCTCTGGTCTCCGGCGGAGTCCCGGCTCCATATCAACCTTCTGGAGCTCCGGGCGATCCGACTTGCACTCAAGGCATTCCTTCCCTCTGTCAAAGGGAAGGTAGTGCAGGTGTTCACAGACAACACCACCGCCATGTGGTACTGCAACAAACAAGGCGGGGTGGGGTCGTGGACCCTTTGTCAGGAGGCTCTGCGCCTCTGGACATGGCTGGAACATCAGGGCATGTTCCTGATGGTTCAACACCTGGCAGGTTCTCTGAACGCCAGGGCGGACGAACTCAGCCGCAGGTGCATGATGGATCACGAATGGCGTCTTTCACTCGGAAGTGGCGCAAGGACTCTTTCTACAGTGGGGAGAGCCTTGGTTAGATCTATTCGCCACCGAAGAGAACGCGCAATGTCATCAGTTCTGCGCGTTGGCATTTCCAAGGCGGCACTCGCTCGGCGACGCTTTTCGTCGCGAGTGGAGTTGCGGTCTGTTGTACGCCTTTCCGCCTATACCACTTCTACCCAGAGTGTTGAAGAAGATCCGGCACGACCGGGCCCAAGTCATTCTTGTGGCTCCGGACTGGGCTCAAGAGTTTGGTATCCCGAGCTACTCAGTATGAGCGTAGATCCCCCGATCCGTCTGCCTCTTCGGGAGGATCTTCTGTCGCAGCAGCAGGGGACGGTCCTCCACCCGAACCTGTCCAGCCTCCACCTGCTTGCGTGGAGATTGAGCGGCGGCAGTTGATTCCTTTCGACTTGCCTCCCGAAGTTTGTGATGTGATTCTGGCAGCCAGGCGTCCCTCCACTAAGGTGGTATACGCCTGCAGGTGGAACAAATTTGTGGCATGGTGCACAGCAAAGGCTGTGAACCCCCTTTCTGCCCCTCTTTCTGAGGTCCTTCTGTTCCTTCTTTCTCTGGCCCAACAGGGTTCTGCCCTGGGTACCATCAAGGGTTATCTCTGTGCTATCTCGGCCTTCCTCAGGCTCCCTGATCAGCCCTCCCTGTTCAAGTCCCCTGTTGTTAACAGGTTCTTAAAAGGCATTACGCACCGCTTCCCTCCTGTTCCGTTTGTGATGCCTCAGTGGGACTTGAACTTGGTTCTTACCTTTTTAATGTGCGCTCCCTTTGAGCCTCTACATAACTGTCCTCTTCGTCTTCTGACTCTGAAGACAGCCTTTCTGGTGGCCATCACCTCCGCTCGGCGGGTGAGTGAGCTCCAGGCTCTATCATGCAAACCTCCCTTTCTGTCTGTCCATCCAGACAAGGTTGTTCTTAGGACGCGTCCGTCCTTCTTGCCAAAGGTGGTTACTGCTTCCACATTGGGCAGACCATCACTTTGCCTACCTTCTTTCCGCCTCCGCATCCTTCCAGAGAGGAAGAGAGGCTCCACCGTCTGGACCCAAAACGTGCGCTCTCCTTCTATATCGACCGCACCAAACACTTCCGGGTGGATGACCAGCTCTTTGTTGGCTACGTGGGCGCCAAAAAGGTCGGGCGGTGCACAAACTAACCATCTCCCCGCTGGGTTACCTTGTGCATCAAGGCCTGCTATTCTTTGGCTAAGAAGGAGCCTCCTGTTGGGCTGCGTGCCCATTCCACCAGGGCAACGGCTGCTACCACGGCTTTGGGCCGCGGTGTTCCGCTGCAGGATATCTGTCAGGCAGCTACGTGGGCCTCGCTGCACACGTTTACAAAGCGTTACTGCCTTGACAGTCCGGTCCGGAGGGACGGCTTCTTTGGCCGTTCTGTCCTCCGGGACTTCTTTGTCTGATCTTTGTTCGCAGACCCACCACCGGGGTTGGTATTGCTGGGGTACTCTATTCTAAGGTAAGGAATCTGTCACTAACGTGTCTCTTTCAGATGCACAAGTTACTAACTTGTGTAACGATATATCCGTAAGAGACAGTAGTTAGTGACAGATTCCTTACGCCCCACCCATCCTCCCCGTTCTGCGAACTGATTTCTAGGGTTAAGGACATCCCTTTCTAAGGTAAGGAATCTGTCACTAACTACTGTCTCTTACAGATATATCTTTACACAAGTTAGTAACTTGTGCCTTAGTGGCTATCACGTCACTACGAAGAGTAAGTGAGTTGCAAGCGCTAACACTCCAAGAGCCGTACCTGCAAATACACAAGGACAGGATTGTAATGAGGACGGACCCACACTTCATGCCAAAGGTGGTGGCTCGGTTCCACATTAACCAAACAATCCAAATACCAAGTTTTTTCCAAAACCCTTCCACACAAACAGAAAGGGCGCTGCACACACTAGACGCCAGAAGGGCGGTGATGCGCACTATATGGAAAGGACAAAGGAGTGCAGGAAAACAAAACAGTTCTTTGTCTACTTTGCCAGCAGTTTCCTGGGACGACCAGTCACCAAGAATAGCTTTGCACGATGGATCGCGCAGACAATTCAACTCTGCCACACACGGGCAGGACAACAGTTACAAGGAGCAGCTCAAGCTCACTCAAGGAAGAAGGGAGCAACAATTGCGTTTCTAGCGAACACACCTATCCAAGACATTTGCCAAGCTGCAACATGGTCAAATGATGTCACTGACCATGTCATGAGTGATGTAATATGTGACGTCATCAGCAGTGCATTGCAGGGGCGCGAGTTATAGTTAGCTGAACTAACTATAACGGGGGAATTTCACGGGTTTTGTACGAGTGCAATGTCCAACTATCTATAACTGTCCCTGAAACCTATGGTTTTTTCAGTGAATTTCAAAGGTTTTTTAAAATGCTAATTCCTAACTATAACATGTATGAAACTATGGTTTCAGTGTGATGTATGTATATGTATATATATGTATATATATACACAAGCTCTTCGTGTGAAGAAGTCAAAGCTCTTCCGTAAGTGTGGCGGGGTCCTCTTTTAATGTAGAGTTTTATTTTTTTATTGGGATTTTATGGATTTTTTTTTTTTTAACTAATGTGCTGAATCCTTTGCCTGCATAGTTAGGTTTTATTTATTATGCTGGACTATGAATTGTACTTGCTTTTATCATTTTTTAATGCTCGAATAAAGCTATTTGATCTGATCAGTTAGTTGCAGCTCATGGCACTACTGCCCTAGCTCTTCAAACTTGCTAAACACTTCAACACAAAGTCCTAATTTGAACAACTTGTTTGAACACACTGAACTATAAATACAAATGGGCAAGTGCACTTCACAATTGACCAAGCTAGCCCAAGTAATTTGCCTTTGTGTAATATGTTATCAATTGCACTTGATGGTGGAGCACCTCCTAGTCAACAACTTTGCAGATCTTTTCAGCAAAACACATCTGGCAACTCGTGAATTGGATATAAACTCTTAATCAATACTTCCATCGTTGGGGAACCTCATCAGCGGACTGGATGGTCACCCACAAGATTACAAATTTCCAAAGCTGTGTCCCTAGGTATTTTAACACCCAGGGTCAATGGACAATGCTGTATGATCAGCTGGACAGAGATATTTGGTCATTCTTTTCCCCTTGCTACCACTGATATGTTATCTAATAAGGAATATGTGATTTCATCATTGACTTTATTTTTCATCGCTCCAATATGGATGTATCTGAAAGAGACACGTTAGTGACAGATTCCTTACCTTAGAATATCCCCAGGCGTCAGGCTGGATCCGGAAAGTTTTTTGCGTAGCAGTACCCTTGCGCTGCCGGTAGGCGGCGCCGTGCGGCTCCGCGTCCGTCGTCGGGCGTCGTGATCGCCGGGATGACGCCGCGGGCAGTACTTAGGCGCCGCCCTGCGCGCTGACGTCAGTTCTTCTTTTTCCGCGCCAGTAAGCGCAGATCCGGGAAGAGCAGTGCCCTAGTCACTTTTTGACTATCTTTTGTGAAATTTTTCACTGTTCTCTTCAACGAGTCTTCACGACTCCTAAGGTGTCGTAGGGATGCCCGGCTTTAAGCCCTGCGAGGTATGTGGTCGTATGATGTCCATCACGGACCCCCACCTCGAGTGTCTCTTCTGCCTCGGCCGAGGCCACGACACGAAGTCGTGCCCTGACTGCCGGAAACTTCATCCGAAGGCTTTGCGAGAGCGGTCTCGAAAGCTCCTTGAAGTCCGGCAGTCGGCTCCGCGCCGCAGCAAGCCCCGGTCCCGGGAGAGGTCGAGGGGCCGGACGCGGAGTCCCCGCCGTTCGCCGGAATCCAAGTCTCGCGCTCCTCCGGTAAGTCGAAGCACAAGAAGTCTAAGCGGCGTCATCGCTCTAAGACTTCGCCGCCGGTCGCGCGACTCGGCTGAGGTCCCTGTCGGCACCGCCCCCGCCCCCGCGGCCCCGGACGTGCCTGTCGAGTTGCCCCCGCATTACCCGTCCTTCCCGGGTTCGGGGCGACTCCGGCCGAAGTACAGAAATTCCTGTCGGCCATGGCCCGCCTCTTCGGGCCTCAAGGTCCCTCCGGTGCGCCCTTCGGGCCCCGCGGGCCCAGATGGGGTTGCTCCGGCGCCGCCGCCGACTCCGGTCCCGCGCCGCCTGTCCCACCAGCCTTCGTCCCGGCCTCGCCCGCCCCGGCCTCGACCCCGGTTCCGGTGGTGCCGCAACCTCCATCGACGCCGGTTGACCTAACCACGCCTCCGCCGACGCCGATGTCCCCGGTGCCGCTTTCCGACGCCGTCCGGGCTCCGGGCGGCGTCGCTCCCCGGTTCTCCCCGGGTCCGGACATGGAGCCGGACCGGCGCCGCCCGACGCCGGTTCCGGCGCCGATGAGGCCTTGGGTCCCTTATGTCCCTCCTCCTCCATCTTTTCAACCTGAGGAGGACCAGGAGAGCTGGGAGGGGTCTGACGACCCTCTCACACAACAGTGCGAGTTTGACCCGGACTGGGTTGAGGAACTTGGGGATGCCAGTGGGCTGGATACCTCCCCGACTCTGGCATGCTGTCTCCTCCCGTGGCAACGGAGGAGGGGGCTAATTTTGCAACGGTGTTACGAGAGCTGCTGGAGCCTTAAATCTCCAGTTGCCTACAGTGGCCGCCAGGACTAACCTCCTGACTGAAGTGCTTCAGCCGGCGGCCTCCTCTTCGGAGCCTGTGCTGCCGTTCAACGATGCACTCACTGACGTTCTTTGGGTGCCTGGTCCAAACCCACCACAGGGGCTCCTGTGGATAGGAACGTGGCCCGACGCCATCGCCCGGCTCCGGGCGACCCCCTGTTTCTCTCCCAACACCCCACCCCTGAGAGCTTGGTTGTCCAAGCCTCTGCCTCCCAAACAGCCTTCCCTACCGCCCTCCGGATAGGGAATCCAAGCGCCTGGATCACTTTGGGAAGAAGGCTTTCTCTTCCTCCAGTGCTGGCTTGCGGTCTGTTAATACCGCTTGCCTCTTGGGCCGATACACCCACTCCCTGTGGGATTCGGTGGCTGATGTTTTGCCGCAGTGTTCTGAGGAGGTCCAGACACTGCTTACCCGCGCTATTGCGGAAGGGCGTGATGCGGCTAAGTATACCATCCGCTGTGGCCTTGATACCGCCGACTCGCTGGGCAGATCGCTTGTAACGACGGTGGCGCTGCGCCGCCACGCCTGGCTGAGAACCACTGGTTTTTCAGGGATGTCCAGAATACTCTCATGGACATGCCCTTTGATGGAGTCGGTCTCTTGGTTCAAAGGCGGACCATGCGCTGGAGCGCTTCAAGGATTCACGGGCTACTGCTAAGTCCCTGGGCCTTGCTGTTGTGCGCCCTCCGCATACGTCTGCTTTTCGCCCCTTTCGTGGCCACGGAAGGGGCGCCCAGTCACGTCCACAGCCCGGCCAACGGCCCGCGCAGCAAGCGCCTCGCGTGGCCGAGGACGTGGATACCGCCGTGGCGGTTCGGGCAACCAGCGTGCGGGTCAGGCCACCACCTCCAACCCGTCCGCGGCCTCCAAGCCCTCCTAGTCCCTCCTTTCAGGTGCACAGCACGCCAGTCGGGGCAGGGTCCGCCATCACCTTCACCACTGGCGTCCCATCACCTCGGACAAGTGGGTCTTGGACATTGTCCGAAGGGGCTACTCCCTCCCCTTCGAGACCACCCCCCAGCCATGCCACCTCAATTCCACCGCATGTCAGGGGATCACTTGGTGCTTCTACAGAAGGAAGTCACGGCCCTCTTGGCCAAGAGGGCCATCGAGCATGTTCCGACCCCAGAAGTAGGGCGTGGTTGCTACTCCCACTACTTTCTGGTGCCCAAAAGGACAAGGAGGACATGCGTCCTATCTTGGACCTCCGGAACGCCAATCGCTTCCTCCGGAAGGAGAAGTTCAAGATGCTCACCCTAGCTCAGGTCTTGACTGCCCTCGACCCCGGAGACTGGTTGGTAGCGTTGGACTTGCAGGACGCCTATTTCCACATCCTCGCCCTGCCGGCCCACCGGCGTTACCTTCGGTTCACGGTAGGCCTCGAGCATTTTCAGTTCACCGTGCTCCCTTTGGCCTTACCAGTGCCCCTCGGGTGTTCACGAAAGTGATGGCGGTGGTCGCAGCTCATCTGCGCCGGGCAGGGGTTTCAGTCTTCCCCTACCTCGACGACTGGCTGCTGAAGGCGGGCTCGCCCCAGGCAGTTGTCTCCCACCTCCAGACTACGGCCGAACTCCTGCACTCGCTGGGGTTCTCCATCAATGTGCCAAAGTCGCATCTGATTCCTTCTCCACAGCTCCTTTTCATCGGAGCAGTTCTGGACACGACGCAGTTTCGGGCCTATCCTCCCGAACGGCGAGTCCGGGATATTCAGGCTATGATTCCGATCTTTCAGCCCTTATCCTGGGTTTCGGTACGGATGACCCTGAGGCTGCTGGGCCTCATGGCCTCCTGCATCCTGCTGGTCACTCATGCCAGATGGCATATGCGGGCTCTGCAGTGGGACCTGAAGTTCCAGTGGGCGCAGCACCAGGGCGACCTGTCCGATCACGTCCAGATCTCGGAGGGGACTGCAAAACAGTTGCAGTGGTGGCTCTCGAACCGGCAATGGGTCATGGGCAGATCCCTCTCCCTTCCCCAGCCAGAGCACACAGTTGTGACGGACGCGTCCCTTCTGGGATGGGGCGGTCACATGGGAGAGGCGGAGATCAGAGGCCTCTGGTCTCCGGGCGGAGTCCCGGCTCCATATCAACCTTCTGGAGCTCCGGGCGATCCGACTTGCACTCAAGGCATTCCTTCCCTCTGTCAAAGGGAAGGTAGTGCAGGTGTTCACAGACAACACCACTGCCATGTGGTACTGCAACAAACAAGGCGGGGTGGGGTCGTGGACCCTTTGTCAGGAGGCTCTGCGCCTCTGGACATGGCTGGAACACCAGGGCATGTTCCTGGTGGTTCAACACCTGGCAGGTTCCCTGAACGCCAGGGCGGACGAACCTGCAGCCGCAGGTGCATGATGGATCACGAATGGCGTCTTCACTCGGAAGTGGCGCAAGGACTCTTTCTACAGTGGGGAGAGCCTTGGTTAGATCTATTCGCCACCGAAGAGAACGCGCAATGTCATCAGTTCTGCGCGTTGGAATTTCCAAGGCGGCACTCGCCGGCGACGCTTTCGTCACGAGTGGAGTTGCGGTCTATTGTACGCCTTTCCGCCTATACCACTTCTACCCAGAGTGTTGAAGAAGATTCGGCACGACCGGGCCCAAGTCATTCTTGTGGCTCCGGACTGGGCTCGAAGAGTTTGGTATCCCGAGCTACTCAATATGAGCGTAGATCCCCCGATCCGTCTGCCTCTTCGGGAGGATCTTCTGTCGCAGCAGCAGGGGACGGTCCTCCACCCGAACCTGTCCAGTCTACACCTGCTTGCGTGGAGATTGAGCGGCGGCAGTTGATTCCTTTCGACTTGCCTCCCGAAGTTTGTGATGTGATTCTGGCAGCCAGGCGTCCCTCCACTAAGGTGGTATACGCCTGCAGGTGGAACAAATTTGTGGCATGGTGCACAGCAAAGGCTGTGGATCCCCTTTCTGCCCCTCTTTCTGAGGTCCTTCTGTTCCTTCTCTCTCTGGCCCAACAGGGTTCTGCCCTGGGTACCATCAAGGGTTATCTTTGTGCTATCTCGGCCTTCCTCAGGCTCCCTGATCAGCCCTCCCTTTTCAAGTCCCCTGTTGTTAACAGGTTCTTAAAAGGCATTACTCACCTCTTCCCTCCTGTTCCGTTTGTGATGCCTCAGTGGGACTTAAACTTGGTTCTTACCTTTTAATGTGCGCTCCCTTTGAGCTCTCTACATAACTGTCCTCTTCGTCTTCTGACTCTGAAGACAGCCTTTCTGGTGGCCATCACCTCCGCTCGGCGGGTGAGTGAGCTCCAGGCTCTATCTTGCAAACCTCCCTTTCTGTCTGTTCATCCAGACAAGGTTGTTCTTCGGACGCGTCCGTCCTTCTTGCCAAAGGTGGTTACTGCTTTCCACATTGGGCAGACCATCACTTTGCCCACCTTCTTTCCGCCTCCGCATCCTTCCAGAGAGGAAGAGAGGCTCCACCGTCTGGACCCAAAACGTGCGCTCTCCTTCTATATTGACCGCACAAAACACTTCCGGGTGGATGACCAGCTCTTTATTGGCTACGTGGGCGCCAAAAAAGGTCGGGCGGTGCACAAGAGGACCATCTCCCGCTGGGTTACCTTGTGCATCAAGACCTGCTATTCTTTGGCTAAAAAGGAGCCTCCTGTTGGGCTGCGTGCCCATTCCACCAGGGCAACGGCTGCTACCACGGCCTTGGGCCGCGGTGTTCCGCTGCCGGTTATCTGTCAGGCAGCTACGTGGGCCTCGCTGCACACGTTTACAAAGCATTACTGCCTTGACAGTCAGGTCCGGAGGGACGGCTTCTTTGGCCGTTCTGTCCTCCAGGACTTCCTTGTCTGATCTTTGTTCGCAGACCCACCACCGGGGTTGGTATTGCTGGGGTATCTATTCTAAGGTAAGGAATCTGTCACTAACGTGTCTCTTTCAGATGCACAAGTTACTAACTTGTGTAACGATATATCTGTAAGAGACAGTAGTTAGTGACAGATTCCTTACCGCCCCACCCATCCTCCCCGTTCTGCGAACTGATTTCTAGGGTTAAGGACATCCCTTTCAGGGCCCTAGTATTTTTCAGACACCTATGTCAGCTTCTTGCATGGCTCTGCGTTCCTGGCGCGGAAAGTCGTGTACAGAACTGACGCCAGCGCGCAGGGGCGGCGCCTAAGTACTGCCCGCGACGTCATCCCGGCGATCACGACGCCGACGACGGACGCGGAGCCGCACGACGCCGCCTACCGACGCGCAAGGGTACTGCTACGCAAAAACTTTCCGGATCCAGCCTGACGCCTGGGGATATTCTAAGGTAAGGAATCTGTCACTAACTACTGTCTCTTACAGATATATCGTTACACAAGTTAGTAACTTGTGCTTCAGCAGTATTACACTTTGCTACTAGAGATTCACATTCATTCACAGAAAGGTTCCACTCCATCCAGACCTGTTCAGTCAGTGTCAAGGGCTGTTACTTCATTCCAACCTCAAGCTGCTCAATCTTGCAATTTGGCACATGAGGTCTTAGAATTTTAGCTATCAGAGGAATGCAGGCCAATTCTAAAAGAAGCTAGAAAGCTTTCTAAAGCATGCTGTGCAACTAAATGGAAATACTACCACAAATAGAGCTCTTTGGGTTTGCATTGAGCCCTGTACACTTCATGGGGAATCTCTGGACTCTGCCTGGTATAACCACCTAGTGGTATACCATATACGGAGCCAGCTTCCTACAATAACGTTGATAAAGGAAAGCATGCACTCCAATCCGGTCTCGCTTTAAAAAGCCATGAGCCAATGCCATTCATTATTACTGAAACATTCTGATTACTGACCGTCACCAATTTAGTGAAGGTATTGCTAAATTTGAATTTGTAAAGTACTGTACGAAGAAATGTGACTTTGTAGGCCTCCTGTATCCAGCTTTACTGCTGAGCTCGAAGGGCTATAGATGTGGCTGGCCTTTTCTGTGTTTTATATGTAGGTTTTTTAAGTGCTGTGTATCACCTTATGGTCTTCAGAGTGTTTTGGTTTAAAGAAAAGTATGTATGATACAGGAAGAGTGTTTGGAGTCTTGGAAAAAAACAAGAAAAACACCCCCATCTGGTATTCTTTTGTTGCTGACCTGCAGCCACTTCGTTAGTGAAATGACCATCTGAACAGTTCATTTTTAAGGAATTTTGGCACCAGTGGTAGTTTGTGGTTTTACCTTAAGGCAGTGGTGCAGAATGTTACAGAATTTGTAAATTTGCTCTCCCAGTTATCCTCTAACTAATATTGTGTATTGAAGAGACATTGAAGGATTATGTGAAACAAGCTCTGTCTGAGATTCTGACGTGGAATTACTTTTGTTCCAGCTTTTGTAGATCATGTGCAGGACCTTTGATCCATCAACTTTAGCTTAGCCAGTATTGGGTTATCTTTCATAGGTTCACATGCTCGAATCATTCCCCGTCGTCTAAGTAGGAGTACCACGGAAGTCTAAATAAAGCAGTTGTTAAACTTTCATAGGCTATCATGGAGAAACCATGCCTTTAATAGCCTATCTCAATTTTAAAAAAGGACCAAACTTTAGATACAACCAATCAGCAACTAGCACCCTCTAGAACCTTCCCAAGCGAGGCTGAATCACTCAGATTTTCACAGCATGTCGTGTGAAGCGAGTCTCCCTGAGCTCTGCTCAGTTCTTTCATACTTTTCACTGATCAGTCTTATTTTTGGCTAAAGATTCAGCATGTCTGACAGGAAGGGACTATTTTGCCCTTGTGAATCCTGTGGTCCTTTTTGCATGGTTGCCCCCCACTGTTTGCCTGATGATGATGCTCTTTGACTAAGTGTGCCCTGGGTTCCTGCCAACCAGGTGCCCCGGGATATGTTCTTTCCCTAAAACTGTACTGTTGCAAACCCAATTGGCAACTCTCTGGCCACATGTAAGTCCCTTGTAAAAGGTACCATGGATACCAAGGGCACTGTGACCAGAGAAGGCCTCGAAGGACTTCAGCACCTATTGTGCCACCCTTGGAGGCCCTGTACCTTAACACACACACTGCCATTGCAGGCTGCATGTTTTGGTGCAGAGCAAAGTGAAGTCGACATGGCACACCTCCCTGTGTGCCATGCCTACAACCCACTGCCCTGGCATAGGTCAGCCACCCCTCTAGCTGGGTGCCCCATACCACTGGTGAGGGTACAGGTGCATGAGCCCTGTACCCCTACAGTGTCTAAGGCCATTCTTAGACATTGTAAGTGCCATAAAGCCATAAAGAGTATATAGCCTTGGAGTTTGCCATTACGAACTCCACAACACCATAATGGCTTTGCTGAAATCTGAAAAGTTTGGTATCAAACTTCTCAGCACATTAAACCCACACGGATGCCAGTGTGGGATTTAATACCCAATGCACTCAGAGGTCATATTAGAGATGCCCCCTGCAAAACAACCTAACTAGTGTCCTGGCTGACTGGCTGCTCACCAGCTGCCACCCCAGTCATGTTTCTGGACCCCTGAGTCGAGAGCCTCCCGCTCTCTGGGTCCTGAAACAAAGCACATCCTGGGTAGAGGTGCCAAGCCTCCTCCCCCAGGATGGGCAGGGTCCACGAAGTGGAAGCTTCAAAGGCTTGCAGCCTTTGTGAGCTGACCCAGCCATTTGCTGCTTCCAGCAACTATCTCCCACTGGCTCTTACCCCCACTCTAGGAGGGAGAATTGGCAGGAAAACCAAGATGGGAGGAGAGGTGTGCCCACCTTTGCCAACCTCACCTGTCAGGTGGGGGAGGCGAAGCACCACTCTGTCGCTGCCATCTTGGTCCTGACCTGTACCTACCTGAAACGCCCCTAAATGTAGTATTTAGGGGCAACCCTGAACTTCGTCTCCGCAGACCAGCCAGAAGAAGGACCAAAGAGCTGTGCTGAAGGAAGAAGAGGACACCAACTGCATTGGCCCCAGCCCTACCGGCCTGTCCCGACCTCTACCTGCTCCAGCGGAATCCCGGCGTGTCCTGCAGCCAGCAGCCCTCCAGAACCCGGAGGACCTGCCCTGCCTTCCCTACAAACACTTTGTCTCCAGTGCACACTGAACTTGCTCAAGAACCAGATTCTGGCTCTGGCCGAATCTGCGAGTCTGCACCACTCTGCACGGCCGAGTTAGTGGCCCAACACCACAAGGAGGTCTCCCCGGGGATCCTGACCTGGGATCTAGTGATCCCTGACCTACCTCAAGCCAACCGATGATGCCTGCAGCCTCTATCTGGAGGGTCCCCGCGTCCGGAGCTGGTAAGGAAAATCCAACACCTCAAGACACCCCTGCACCCGACGCCCCACGGCCTTGGGTGGCCCAACCGGCCGTGTCCAGGCAACCCCCAGCAACCCAACTTGCCTCTCCAACCAGTGGCCGCCTCCAGAAAGTATTCGTGCAAGAGCCTGCCGTGTTTGTTCTGACCAGAGCTTCCCCATTGAAACCAACAGGGCACCCGACGTCGATCCTGCACCTGGCCGCCCCGTACCGCTGTGGGTGCACGTTGTGGGCCAACTTGGATCCTCCTGTGCCCTGAACTTAACCCCAGGAGCTTTGCTTACTCAACCTCGTGGCCTGCCCGAGAGCAGCCGCCAACCGACGGCCCCCCCAGCCCCATAGGCTAACATTGGGCCTCCACCCTAGTGCCACTGAAGGTGTTTTTTGAGTGCATCCTTGACCCTGGGGGAAACCCTTGTTCTAACCCCACATACTCAACCCGCAAGACTGTTTACTTACCTGCAAACCGATAACCTCATTTTCCTCCATAAGATTGCATTGACTTTTTTCCTCTGAAAAACTTGTGTTGAGGGTGTTTGTATGAAACAAACTGTGTTTTGATAAAAACTGTTTTACTTACCTTTTATCTAGGAAATGTCCCAGTGTGATATCTAGGCATATCACACTGAGTAGAAAAAGTAATCAAAAGTAATTTCAACTGTAATTGCATATTTCACAAACTTGTAACAAGTCATTATTCATCCAGTTTGCTTTTTGATAGAGAAGGCAGACTTTTGTTGTGGCTGAAGATGCAGAGGACCTCTTCTGATGAGGAGAGGGACACCTAGTCTAGATCCCAAAAGAGACCCAGGTCGGCTGAGGGGGGGGAAGTCAGACGAGGTCAGGAAACACCTTAAAACCTCCATCAGACTGAAGAAGCTCATAAAAAGGAGAAAGATTCTAAAGTCTCCTCTGAGATAGTCTTGCCATCACATTCTGGGACCTCTAAGGTTAAACTGTAGTCTACCACCTTTTCAGGTTCTTCTAACCTAAATCCAGTCACAAATCCCTCTCGGCGACAGAGTCACCATCAACACTTTCAACATCAACAACCACTACTCTCTCATCGTCGAGATAGTTGACGGCACCAACTTCATCTACGGCGGCCATCTATGCACCGATATATTCTGACATCATTACGTCGATGAAGACCTCGGTGACTGCACTTTCACTGTCGATGTCCGCAGCATGGACGAGAACTGTATCACCATTAACTAGCACAGCGGGATCGTCGGCTGCCACATAGACGGCCGCTTACCGTCGCCGAGGAAACCTCTCCGACAGTTCCATCGACAACGGATCCATCGATGCCACTCTCGGATGACGCTCTCAACGACTGCATTAGAGACTGTACCATCAACACCTCAACAGGTATCCAGATTGTCTAAAAGAACCCTGCAGCCTGAATTTCCATTGCCAGGGAAGATTTCACCTTTGTCCAAGTCACTTACTGGAGACTGAAGAGGCGGACGGTGACGGTCCTTTTGGGACGGCTCATAGTCCTTTGGAACTCAATGTAAAGTGTCAGGAGGAGGATGAGGACTACTATTACGAGGAACAGTGCTACCAACATTACTGTCCAGTTCCTCCTAAACAATACCAGCAATACAGGTATTATGTTGATCCTCCTAGAAAAGAACCTGATCAGATACCAACTTCTCAGATTCAAGATCTGAAAGCCATGCTCACAGACTACAAGAAAAGGTTCCCACCCCAAGAAGAACCGACTACTGCGCCTCCACCATCGCCACCTACACCAACGTTGCCTCCTCCTTCTACTCCCATCATCCCAGTTCCTCCTAGGGATGATCCGTCCTCTTCTGAAGAAGATGCTGAAGGAGAAATTCATGATCCTCCACCACCTACTGATGAATGGGACAATTACATCATTCCCACACCATCGCCACCTCCTTATCCTTCTGACTCTCCTCCAGAGGATATTGGAGGATTTCATAACCTGATGGATAGGGCTGCCTCTAGATTTCATCTGCCCACAATAGTGAAGCAATCCGATTGCTGCCTTTATGATCTTAAAGAACAATCGAGGAAATCTGAGATCTATATCTATCAACCATATTTGGCAGGAGGGCCTTAAGGTCATTTAGTCACCAGCCACAGTGGTGCCTGTATTACCAAAAATTGACAAATACAGAGCACCTGAGGATTACCCGCATGCCTTACAGGGCATCCCAAACCGGATTCAAGTAATCTCTCAAGCGGCACAGAGGAGATTGAAGAATCCTTCCACCCCCATCAGACAAGGAAGGACACCGCTGGGACACTAAAGGGAAGAGATTCTCATCCATGTCTGCAGTTACCGTGAGAGCGGCTAATGCCCTGGCCATTCTTGGCCGTTATGATTGGAAAAAGTGGTCCAACATTGGGTCCATGTTGGATCTCATACCTGAAGAAAATGAGCAGGAATTTATAAAAATCCTAGCAGAGGGGGAACGCACAGCGGCTGAAGTAATAGACTGCGCCATGGACATAGCCACGACAGGCTTTAGACAATTAGCCGGTGCAGCTGTCAAGGCGACAATTGGTTTAGAGCAACATCATTTCGTCCAGAAGTGCAATCAAAAATCCTGGACATGGCGTACAATGGCGATAGTTTATTTGCAAAACATATAGACGAAGCTCTACTAGCCGTCAAGACCGATAATGCAGAGTCCCCAATGCTTTGGCTGTCTGTATCGTAAGGTGCCCTTTCGTGGAGCAGGTGGACGGGGTTTTTCTGGATATAGAGATGCTTTCCAATGCACCGAACTATCAGTCCTTTCAACCACAATATCGACAGGGCTACCAACCACTAGCCTATCGACAACCAACTACAGCTGGTTTCTCCAGACCGGGATCTCGCAGAAAATCACCATCACCAGCATGCGACTTGTCGCAAACAGTGACCACATGAGGGTACCAGCTACTACCTGCCCAGCCGGTGCGAAATCCTATCCATCAGTGGTGCAATATTACAACAGACAGATGGGTCTTGGACTTGATATCTTATGGCCACACTCTAGAATTTGTACAGCGCCCACCAAACACTCCACCCAGGGGATCGCACCCCCTTTGTCTTCACTTACTAAAACAGGAAAGAAATGTTGTGCTACTGAAGGGTGCAATAGAGAGTTTCTGTAGAACAAAGACGAAAAGGTTTTTACTCCTGTTTTTTCCTGATACGCAAGAAATCTGGGGAGTGGAGTCCTATTTTAGACCTCAAAAGACTCCAAATTCCTCAGAAGTCAAACCTTCAGAATGGTTATGCTCGCGGGGATCCTTCAGCGCCTCAACAGTGGAGACTATGACCTGGCTGGATTTGGAGGATGCCTACTTCCATGTTCCTAAACCCCAAACACAGAAACTTTCCTCCAATTTACAGTGGCTGGTCCGTTCCGAGTCCTCCCGTTCGACCTAAAATCCGCTCCACAGATATTCACAAAATTCCTGGCCCCAGTAGCTGCCGCCTTATGGAACCAGGGTCACCAAGTATTTCCATATTTGGACAACTGGCTCCTCAAAGCTCCCAACGGCTCATTTAGCTGCCAGGACTACAAAAGTCTGCACAGCACTTTTCTCAAAACTGGGCCTTACAATAAACCAAAGAAAGTCATCAGTTGTTCCAAGCCAAACAAAGACTTTCCTGGGGGCCAACCTAGACACCGTTCAGAACAAGGCCTTCCTCTCACGATAAAGACAGGAACGGTTACAGACCTTGGCTCTCAGACTATCAAAAAGAAGGTAAACTTCAGTGAGGACATAAGTCTCTTCTGGGCATGCTGTCTTCAGCGATTGATATAGTACCTCTGGCTCGACTTTACATGAGACCATTGCAAGAAGAACTTTAATTACAATGGATTCAAACAACGGGATCCTTCTATGTGGTAGCTGTCACTCCACGCAATGAGTGACACGTTCAGATGGTGGAGCCTAAAGTTGCACCTTTCACAGGGCCTCTTTTCTGCCCCTGGTTCCGGAATTCGTCACCACCGATACTTCCATGGAGGGTTGGGGAGGCCATCTCTAAGACCTCCAGATTCAGGGAAAAAGGTCCTCGTCCCAGTGGGGAATGCATATCAACAGGCTGAAGGTAAAGGCCATTTTTCTCTCCCTGTAGGCTTTCCTTCCTTGGATAGAAGGCTCATCGGTGTTGGTCCGTACAGACAACACCAAGCATGTTTTATATCAACAAACAAGGGAGGAACCAAGTCTCTTACTCTCTCTCAAGAGCTTTGGAGTTGGTTGACGGTTCCCGGAATATCCCTAAAAGTGGAGCA
Source organism: Calotriton arnoldi (assembly GCA_963921515.1). Taxonomy (NCBI): domain Eukaryota; kingdom Metazoa; phylum Chordata; class Amphibia; order Caudata; family Salamandridae; genus Calotriton; species Calotriton arnoldi. Next base: position 53,801 of record CAWUFW010017792.1, read on the forward strand.
TGTACCAGGGCTTCGGAATACTCTAGGAGACGCCCTCAGCAGGACAAAGGACAGCTGCCATGAGTGGGAGCTAGACCAGGACCAACTAGACAGGATCTTCTCACATTGTGGGAAACCGGAGCTGGACCCGTTTGCGACCCACATCAATACGAAATGCCGGTTCTTCGCAAGCAGTTTCTCTCTCCCAAACTCTCGGGGGAATGCCCTTTCAATGCGTTGGTCCGGAATATATGCCTACGCCTTCCCCATCCCATTGATTCCCAAGTTCCTTACAAAAATAAAGACTGAACACTGTCGCCTACTCCTAGATGGCCCAGGCAACACTGGTTCTCAGAGCTTCGCCTCCTCTCGGAAGCCCAACCCATCCATCTTCTACTGAGACCAACCCTATTAACCATGATCCAGGGTCAGATGTGTCATCCAGAACCAGCATCCTTCCAGTTGCATGCGTGGCTCCTGAATTCTTTGATTTCAAGGATATGACTATTTCTCAGGAGTGTAAAGACATTATGGCCAGGTCTCGTGCAGAAAGCACCACGACGTACAGAATGAAATGGAGGCGATTCTGTTTCTGGTGCTGTCAAAACAAAGTGCATCCATATCTTTCGGCTCCAGAACAAGTCTTACCGTACCTACTGTCTTTGGCGAAATCTGGACTGGTATATTATTGAGTCAAAGTTCATCTCGCAACTTTATCTTGATATAGGTGCTCCCCAAAACGTATGTTTCTTTGCTCAACCAGAGTTGTACAGCAATTCATGAAAGGTTTGTTTCGTACCATTCCTCCTGTTAAAGCTCCCCCTCCGGAGTGGCACTTGAATATAGTCCTGTCTCAATTGATTAGGCAACCCTTTGAGCCCATCCATAGGGCTGACATCAAGTACTTGACGTGGAAAGTGGCTCTTATACTCGCCCTAACATCAACAAGCGTTTACTATAAAACAACCATTTCTTTGCTTCACAAATGATTTGGTAATCCTCAGAATGCATCCCAAATTCATCCCTAAAGTTCCTTCACAATTCCACTTAAATGAACCTGTTCTCAGAACTTGCTTCCCTGATCCAACTACACCAGTGGAACGAACTCTGCATACTCTAGACATCAAGAGGTATCTTAAATTCTACCTGCAAGAAGACAAAGGCTATCTGGAAAACGGATCAACTGTTCGTAGCATATGGTCAAGGTCGTCGGGGCACTGCGGTTTTCTAAGGCTACCATCGCAAGATGGATAGCAGCCGCAATTCTGTTTTGCCATGACAAAGCAGGCAAGCCTTTGACTAGAACAGTGGGAGTGCATTCCACAAAAGCAGTCTCCACCTCAGCTGCTGTTTGCAGGAGTGCCACTGGGAACAAATCTGCAGAGCTGCAACGTGGAAAACGCACACGTTCACGCAGCACTACTGCTTGGAGTCAACGCAGCGAGCCGACGCAGCTGTGGGACAGGCAGTTCTAAGCCATTTATTTCAGTAAGGTGAGCCTCTTGGGTCAAATTTAAAACAGATATGAAGTCCTCTGATCAGTTACAAAAATGTGTGTTCGAGGCACGTGAGCTGCAGAGCTCACACTGTGCATTAGATCGCCATCTGGTGTTGGGCTCGGATGCTTGCACTTTGTTGTTGTCTTCGAAGAAGTCTTTGTAGTCATGTGATAGGTGACTCCTCCTTAGGACAATAGTGCGCATGGGCATCGACTCCATCCTCAGATTGTTTTTTTCCGCCATCGGGTTCGGATGCATTTCGACACTCCGGTTCGAAACTCGTTTTTGCAGCGTTTTCCACTTTTCAACGCCTAATACCGACATCGACATCTCGACGTCCCTTCCTCGATCTCCTTTCCAGCCGTCGACGCGGGCCGTTGGGCCCATCGACGCCGTAAGGCCTACTGCCCATGGAAAGGACGCCATTCCGAAAATGCCCCCAATGTGGAGCAAAGTTTCCTCATAGTGACCACCACCAGGTCTGTAATCGGTGCCTCTCACCAGACCATAACGAGGCCACTTGTCCGGCCTGCGCCTCCTTCCGCTCCAAGAAGACAATCCGAGATCGTCGAGCCCGAAGGCACATCATGGCGCACAGGTCCGCTCCGGAACTCGTCAACATCTTCGACGAGGGTCCCGATGTTCCGGAAGAAGACTCCGAAGACCTCGCTATCATCTCTGAGGCAGAGGACTCCGACAGTTCCATCCCTTCAGGGCAGCGTGTGAGTACTACTGCCCCTGCCCCAACCCTCCCTGCAAAATCGAAGGCACCGGTCAGTACTTCGCCTACGGGCCCCAGTCGTGACCGTAAACGTGTTTCGGACGCCCCGCCTTCGGGCTCGGCACCGAACAAGAAAACAAAGCCTTCTAGTTCCTCGGCACCGACCAAACCTCATGTGCCCGTTACACTGGCACCTTCGGCGCCGAAACACAAAGACCACCCGGCGCCGAAATCCAGCTCGGTCCCCAAATCCGCCTCCAAGCACGCGGATCCCTCGGCACCGAAACCGAAGCCACTCGACACACCCCTAAACTAAAGCTGGTCGAGCCTGTAGCTAAACCGAAGGACGCCTCGACGCCTTCTAAAGCAAAGGAACATTTAAAGAAGCCATCACCACGTTCGGAACCGAAAAAGTCGGCGCCGAAACCTAATATTCAAGTAGAGGAACTGTTTACACCGGATCCCATCGATCCTAATCAACACAAACTTTATATCAATCCTAAAACGGGACATATTTCCTCTGTGCCACGTCACAAGCCTGTCCCTCCAAAGAAGAGACTCTTCCACTTCCCCTATGCCTCCTTCTTCCCCTATACCTCTCTCTAACACCCATCCTCTCCACATCCCTATCACACCTCCTCAACCTGCGGATTCTCCCCCACATGAGTATGAAGACAACATGGGGTACGGGGATGACCCTCATAATTTATATCTGGATCCAGATAATCCACCACAGGATGACTGGGGTTATAATGACCCCCCCAGACCCTACAGACCTCCCCAGCCCTCCACCTTATCCCACAAAACCATCTCCACCAGATGATCACATAGGTTTTGGGCAACTCATACATAGGGCGGCCGTTTTTCATGGGGTGCATATTCACACCGACCAACCAGAGGAAGATTTTCTTCTAGACACTTTTGAACGGTCTCAAAAAACGGTTCAAACTTTGCCCATGATCAAGGGTGTCATTAAACATGCACCTGAAATTTTTAACGACCCGGTCGGAGCCAGGATCCTTAATCCTAGAGTGGATAAAAGTATAGACCTGCCCCAGATGACCCCACATACATCAAAGGTCAGCTCCCCTTGACTCACTGGTCGTTTCTAATGCCAGAAAACGCGCCAATTCCCAAACTTCAGGGGATGCTCCGCCCCTGATAAAGAATCCAAATTGTTAGATTCCTCTGGCAAACGCGTAGCTGCGCAAGCCACCAACATATGGCGCATCGCTAACACCCAAGCTCTACTAGCTAGGTACGACAGGGCACACTACGATCAGCTAGAAACCCTCCTTCAACATCTACCTGATCAATACAAAATACAAGCCACTGACCTCATTCAAGAAGGCAAACTTATTTCCAATGCCTCCATTAAGTGCGCCTTAGACGCAGCCTACACCGCCGCTAGGTCAGTTAACACTAGCGTGCTTATCAGACGACACGCCTGGCTTCGCATTTCAGGTTTTAAGCCAGAGGTTCAGACTACCATACTAAACCAGCCTTTTAACCAAAACCAACTATTTGGTCCTGCTGTCGACACAGCACTAGAAAAGATGAAGAAGGATACTGACACTGCCAAATCAATGGGAGCATTGCAGTCCCCGCAGCAACGTGGCTCCTTTCGCCGCTCCTTTTACAGAGGGGGCTCCAGGAATACCACCGCAGACAGTTCCTCTTCCTATCGAACAAACACCCAAACCTCTCCTAATAGAGGATACTTTAGGGGTGGTTACAGAGGCAACAACTCTAAGGGCAGAGGTCGAGGTAATAATAACACCCGTACCTCCACCACTCCCAAACAGTGACTTTCCTCCACTTCCCCCGACCACAACACCCCTGTCGGGGAAGGCTATCACAGTTCCTGCCTGTCTGGAACTCCATTACAACAGACAGGTGGGTGAGACAGATTATCCAACATGGCTATTGCCTGGAGCTAACAGCTACCCCCCCACCATACCACCCAGGCAGCGTCCAATGTCCACAGACCATCTTACACTTTTACAACAAGAGATACTTTCCCTGCTTCAAAAGCACGCCATAGAGCCAGTGCCTCTGCTACAGCAGGGCACAGGGGTTTACTCCCTGTACTTCCTCATTCCCAAAAAGGACGGCACTCTCAGGCCTATTTTAGACCTCAGACCTCTCAATCAATACATACACTCAGATCATTTTCACATGATCACTCTCCAACAAGTGCTTCCCTTACTACAACAACAAGACTTCCTTGCCACATTAGACCTCAAGGACGCCTACTTCCACATTCCCATACATCCTGCTCACAGGAAGTATCTAAGGTTCGTTCTCAATGGGCAGCACTACCAGTTCAAAGTACTCCCATTCGGAGTCACCACTGCTCCAAGAGTGTTTACCAAATGCCTTGCAGTAGTAGCAGCGCATCTACGAAGACAACAAATACATGTCTTCCCATACCTGGACGACTGGCTTATCAAAGCCAAATCATTCAACCAGTGTGTCCAACACACTCACCAAACAATACAAACATTACACAACTTGGGCTTCACAATAAACTATACCAAGTCCCACCTTCAGCCCTCCCATGTCCTTCAATATCTGGGAGCTACGATAAACACTTCCACTGCTCTAGCTTACCCCAGCCCAGCCAGGATAGCCAGTATACAAACCCTTGTCCCCAGGTTTCAAATGCAACACTCTCTTCCAGCCAGAGTGTTTATGCAGCTCATCGGCATGATGGCATCCTGCATTTTTCTCGTCCCTCATGCAAAACTTCAAATGCGTCCTCTACAAGAGTGCCTAGCGCGCCAATGGAACCAGGCTCACGGACATCTTACAGATCTGGTGTTGGTAGACAGCCGCACACATCGCTCTCTGCAGTGGTGGAACACCAACAATTTGTCCAAGGGGCGGCCGTTCCTAGAGCCGGTTCCACAAGTAGTACTAACCACGGACGCATCCCTTACAGGATGGGGAGCACACCTGTTACACCATACAACACAGGGCAAGTGGACCACTCAGCAGAAGCTGTTCCACATCAACCACCTAGAGTTACTAGCCATATTCCTAGCTCTCAAGTCCTTTCAACTCCACGTACAAAACAAAGCTGTCCTGATCCGAACAGACAACATCACAGCTATGTACTATATACAAAAACAGGGGGGACACACTCTCCACAACTGTCCCAACTAGCACAGGACATTTGGAGGTGGGCCATTCCACAAAACATTTACCTTCTAGCGGAACACCTACCAGGCATTCACAATCAGATTGCAGATCTGTTAAGTCGACAGGCACAACAGATTCACGAGTGGGAACTACATCCACAAGTTCTTCTACCTTTCTTCCAGATGTGGGGCCAGCCAGACTTAGATCTGTTCGCCACACACAAACGCAAAATGCCCAACCTTCGCCGCCAGGCTTCCACACCCGCAGTCCAAGGGCAATGCGATATGGATGAACTGGTCCGGCAGATTTGTGTACGCTTTTCCACCGCTCCCACTCATCCCACTTGTAGTACGCAAGCTTCGACAACAGTCTCTAAAAATGATACTAGTAGCCCCCACGTGGGCACGCCAACCGTGGTTCACCACACTACTGGAGCTATCAGTAGTCCCATACCAAAGACTACACCTCTCCCCATCAATGCTAACGCAGAGCCATGGAGAGATAATGCACTCAGATCCATCTCAGCTGAACCTTGCAATTTGGCTCCTGAAGTCCTAGAATTCGGTTACCTTAACCTACCCCCAGACTGCATGGACGTTATAAAAGAAGCTAGACGCCCAACTACCAGAGCATGCTATGCAGCTAAATGGAAAAGATTCGCTATTTACTGCACTAATAACATCCAACCATTACAAGCCTCTACGCAAAACATCATTTGCTATTTGCTACATTTGCAAAGATGTAGTCTTGCATACTCATCCATACGTCTGCACCTCGCAGCCCTTGCTGCTTACTTGCAAAACAGGCAACACTTATCACTATTCAAAGTTCCCGCCATTAAAGCCTTCATGGAAGGCCTTAAGCGCATCATACCTCCCAGATTACCACCTTCCCCAGTGTGGAATCTTAATATAGTACTTACCAGGCTCATGGGTCCACCTTTCGAACCCTTACATAAATGTGAACTTCAATTCCTTACATGGAAAGTTGCGTTTCTAATTGCAATCACTTCTCTAAGGAGAGTCAGTGAACTACAAGCTCTAACTATACAAGAGCCTTTCTTACAAATACATCATAAAAGGTAGTTCTCAGAACAAACCCAAAATTCCTTCCCAAAGTTATTTCGCCTTTCCACCTTAACCAATCAGTAGAACTACCTGTGTTCTTCCAAAACTCAGATTCCGTGGCAGAAAGAGCTCTCCACACCCTAGATGTCAAAAGAGCCCTTATCTATTACATTGACAGAACCAAATCTTTTCGCAAAACCAAACAATTGTTTGTGGCTTTCTCTCCACCACACAAAGGTAATCCCATCTCAAAAGCCGGGGTTGCAAGGTGGATTGTTAAATGTATCCAAATCTGCTACCAAAAAGCCAAACGCACATTATCAGTTCCCCTAGAGCGCACTCAACACGCAAACTAGGGGCATCCATGGCATTCTTAGGGAACATTCCCCTAGAAGACATATGTAAGGCAGCCACATGGTCTACAACACACACCTTCACTAAACACTATTGTGTTGATGTGCAAGCCAAGCAACAAGCTTCCGTGGGCCAAGCTGTCCTTAAAACCCTTTTTCAAACTACTGCAACACATACAGGTGACCACCGCTAGGGGAGATACTGCTGTACAGTCTATGCACAGTGTGAGCTCTGCAGCTCACATGCCTCGAACGGAAAATGCTACTTACCAGTATGCATCTGTTCTTTGCATGTAGAGCTGCAGATCCTCACACGCCCACCCACCTCCCCGGGACCTGTATGTGCTCCAGTCCTATCTTAATTAGATGCACACACATGGACATCTCTTTTCTACTAACTCCATCACTCCCCAATATGGCGAAAAACAATCTGAGGATGGAGTCGATGCCCATGCGCACTATTGTCCAAAGGAGGAGTCACCTATCACATGACTACAAAAGACTTCTTCGAAGACAACAACAAAGTGCACGCATCCGAGCCCAACACCAGATGGCGATCTAATGCACAGTGTGAGGATCTGCAGCTCTACATGCCAAGAACAGATGCATACTGGTAAGTAGCATTTTCCTTTTTCCTGGTTGTTTAATGAAAATGTTATACTTGTTGAGGCTTATGATGGAAATGTTTATGCTGCGTGCATATATACTTGTGCACCAGTATTTCCACAGGCATATTTGTTGTCTACAAATTTTCTATATTTTTAGTACTACCCACCATCCACTAAGGGTATTACTTGTTTTATAATACAGCTTGCTATTCCGATTCAAGCATGTGAATCTATGAAAGATACCCCAATACTGGATAAGAAGTAAGTTACTTTTCAGTAACTGCGTTATCCAGTATTGGTATCTTTCATATATCACATGCAACTCACCCTCCTCCCTGGAGAGGCTCCCCTTAAACTTTGGTATTCTTATGCACACTTGTGCTGGAAAATCTGAGGGATTCATCCTCTCTTGGGAAGGTTCTAGAGGGTGCTAGTTGCTGATTGGTTGTATCTAAAGTTTGGTCCTTTTTTTAAAAGGAGGTAGATAGGCTATTAAGTGCATGACTTCTTCATGATAGCCTATCGAAGTTTAACTACTGCTTTATTTAGATTACCGTGGGACTACTACTTCGACGGGGAATGATTCAAGCATGTGAATCTATGAAAGATACCAATACTGGATAACTGCAGTTACAGCTAAGTAACTTATTTCTTCATCCTGTTGGCGTTTTTTTATATCAAAAGGTACATTTTATGGTTTGGGGCTGTATGTCAGTCTTTACAGTTGAGAGCCTAAGACAAAAAATAAAGTAAACCCAGAGAAATCCACATAAAATATACGCACAGTGAAGGTTCAAAGTACAAGCCATGAAGGTTTATTTAAAATTGAAGAATCATTACAGAAGGCAAAATGATAACTTAGTCAATCAATTCAAAATACTCATTGTAAATAAATGCAAATAAGCATTGGCAGTGTAATCCACGCCTTAAATTAATCAGTAGCCTGAATCGCTTACGGACTACCACAAAGCAAATAATGGTTCAATGAGCATTTGTCATAAGAACTTTTGAAAAATATTTAAAAAAATATATCTGATAGACATCTAGCCGCAGATTCCTTAACTTAGAATATTCCCAGGCGTCAGACTGGATCCGGAAAACTTTTTCCCCCCGCAGTACCTCTGCACGCCAGGGGGAGTAGTCGCCTGGCTCGTCCTGACGTCGTCCACGGAAGTGACGTCAATGGAGCCATATAAGACCCTCCCGGCATGCTGACGTCAGTTTTCTTCTTTTCCGCGTCCCAACGCGGATCCGGAGAAGCGGTTAGCTCTGGTCTGTTTTGTTTTTCAGGCCCTCTCGACGCCTTTTGGCGTCCGGGAACAGTGTGTGATGCCTTCGGGCTTCAAAACGTGTGTATCCTGTTCGCGGCAGATGTCGGCGACGGATCCACATGCGGATCTGTATGTGGTGCTTGGGCGAGCTCCACGACTCCGAGGAGTGCGACGCCTGCCGCTGGCTGAAGCCGAAGTCCTTGCGGGAACGTCGCATGAAGTTGCTGACCGCCCGGATGTCCTGTTCGGAGCCCTCACGCCGCCGGTCTCCTTCTCGTGCTGGGGGGTCGGTTCGGGTCAGGTCGTGGAGTCGTTACTGCGGACGTCGCTCTCCTGCCGCAGGTAAGCACAAGAAAAAGTCGCGGAGGTCGCCGACCTCACGCGAGAGCAGGGCCCGCTGCTGCCGGACACGGGTCCTCAGGAGTCGACCCCCACTTACCCGCCGTTTCCTGGCGCTGGGGCGACTAGGGCCCAGATGGAGGCCTATTCTCGGGCCTTGCTTTCCATCTTTGGGTCACCCCCTCTCTGGCGCGCCTTCGGGCCCCACAGAGGGGGAAGGGGCTCAGATCGGGACTTCGCCGGCGGGTTCGCCCTCAGCTCCGGTCGAGCACCCTGACTCCGAATCCGGAGTCGCTGCGATGTCGGGGCATGGCCCGGAGGGGCATTCTCCTCGCACGCCCTAGCCTTCCCTGTCGCCTTCGCACAGCCCTGTGCGGCTTCCTGCGTTTACGCCGGTGGAGGATGCAGCTGTAGACTCAGTCGACTCCGTTCCTCTCTGCAGGTTCCCACCTTGGTGGAGGTGGCGTCGACGCCGGTCCGACGCCGGCCGGACGAGGCTTCGGGGGTTGTCGACGCTGTCTCAACGCCGTTGGGCACCGCTGCCATCCCCGGCCGTTCCTCGGTTGGTGGAGGATGTGGAGACCAACACTGAGGAAGCTCCTGTGGGTTCGCCACCCCCTGGATTGTTTCGTTGTCCCCCAGACCAGGTCCCCATGTACTGGCAGGGCCTTGGATGCCCTAGGGCTGTACAGCCACCGCGTTATGGTGGCAGGATTAGCCTCATGCCGTCCCCTATGGATGACCTGTTGTCGACAACTCGAATGGCCACGGTGGCTATTGCAGCTTTTGCAAGGGCGGTTCACAGGGCTACAGACATTTTGCAAGTGCAGCCACCCTCTGTCTCTCTGCCCTCTGATCCCTTGCTGGATTTACTCCACCAGGGCACTGTGGAAGTGGAGCCCTTGTTGCCTTTTGGCGAGTCGTTCTACGACGTTCTTCTGGGGACTTGGGAAAGGCCCTCTTCGGGGGACCCGGTGGATCGGGCTGTTGCACATCGACATCACCCTGCTCCAGACGACCCTGTCTGTCCCTCCTCCCTCGGGCTCAAGGGCTGGTGATTCAGGCGGCTTCGGTCTCGTTGCCTTCTACCCCTCCTCCGTTACTCCCTCCCACTTCGGAATCTCGATGGTTGGAGTCGTGTGGCCGCCATGTCTTTGCGTCCACCAGTGCAGGCCTTAGATCCCTGAACACGTCTTGCGTGTTTTCACGGGCAACTTCTGCCCTTTGGGACTCCGTCGAGCGCCTCCTTCCCTCTCTTCCGGAAGGTCCTCGGGCTGACCTGGAACGGTTGATTCGTGATGGCCGGGAAATGGCGCAATTTTCCATTCGCTCGGCCATGGACACCACTGATTCGGTGGGTCGAGCTATGGCCCGGTCAGTTGCTCTGCGCCGCCATACATGGCTGTCCGATGGCTGTTTCCCTGCCAACGTCAGGAGCGGCTTAGGGATTTGCCCTTTGATGGGGTCGCCCTGTTCGACCGACATGCTGACTCTGCGGTTCAACGTCTCATGTCTGGGTTTCCATGACTTCCGTGGTTTGTAGTCCTTGTTGTGGGCTTTGGCTTTTAAGTTGCGGACTGTGCGGCTTTTCGCCGTCTTGTCCCTTTTCATTGCAGTATTGTCACTGCTTTTTCTGGTGCTCTGTCTCTGGGTTCAAGACGTTATTACCCTGACGGACTGTGCGGCTTTTTGCCGTCTTGTCCTTCCTTTGTTACAGCTGGCCAGCTGTTTCTACATTTCTTTTTAGTCCTCTGTCTAAGAGCTCGGCTCAAGAGGTGCCCCTTGTTTTTAAAGGGATGTGACATACCCTATGTGGGGTATTTGTTGGCTATTGTATGGCTGCTCTTCCTGGCACGGGGGTTTACTCCAGTATTGGAACTTTCATAGATTCCCATTGCTTGTATCATTCCCCGTCGTCGAGATGGGAGTCCCCGGTAAATAAAAAATACCATAGAAATAGGTACAAAAGAAGAAAAAGGCCTAGGCCTCATCTCATTTTGTAGCATATCCACCTCCTTTTTGTAAAAGAGACCAAATGAAAAGAACAACCAATCAGAACAGCCTCACCCCATAGAACCTTCCTGAGAGAGCCTCAGATTTTCTACCGCACGTTGTGCAAGGGAGTCTCCACTGAGCTCTGCTCAGTTTTTCTTCTTCAAATCTTCAATGTCAGACAGGGAAAAGAAAGCTCTTTTTAAGGCTTGTGCCACCTGCTCCAAAAAGAGACTTTATGTTGAGGACAAACATAGACTGTATTTATTGTTTGTATCCGGACCATACACCTACTGACTGCAAGATCTGTCGAACCTTCTCAACCAAGACCTTACGGGACCGTGAGGGACGTCTGCTCACTTGGCTTCAGAAATTAAAGTCACGAAAAGATCCTGTTTCAAGTGACAGTGATGATGCTTCTTCTGCGACATCGTCTATCAGATCGCAAAAAAGGGGTAGGTCTTCTCCTTCTACTTCTTCAGAACCCCCTTCCAAAGCCTTACAAAAGACCTCTGATAGGTCTGACAGGCTTAGCACCTGTGAAGAAGACAAGCCATGGGCCTTCTGCTTCTTCTCCGCCTTCTGAGAAGCCAAAAACTTACAAAAAACCAGCTTCTGCCCCTCCTGACGGAAAAGCTGACAGGAAAGTTTGCTCGTTGACGACGACAACATCAATACCGTCGACGACGACTTAAAAAATCTCACCGGCGTTGACTTTGGGAGAGTTTCCTCGTCTCCAGCGGCTTCGACGACTACTTCATCGACGACGCCACATACTGACGTACCTCTTATTCTGTCGTCTACGTCTACTTTAACCCCTTGACCGCGATCGGAATTCCGCTCGTGTGCTGGACATTCCGATCGCGGGTGCGGTCATGACAAGCTCAGCTCGTCATGCGCACAGCGCTACCGCGCAGCATGACGAGCTGAGCTCGTCACGCGCATCGAAGGGGTTAACAACTTTCACGTCGATGAGGATGGCGACGGTGATGGTGTCTACGTCGACAGCTTCCAGCCTGATGATGACATCTGAAAGAGACACGTTAGTGACAGATTCCTTACCTTAGAATATCCCCAGGCGTCAGGTTGGATCCGGAAAGTTTTGCGTAACAGTACCCCTGCGCGTCGGTAGGCGGCGTTGTGCGGCTCCGCGTCCGTCGTCGGCGTCGTGATCGCCGGGATGACGTCACGGCCAGTACTTAGATGAAGCCCATGCGCGCTGGCGTCAGTTCTTTCTTTTTCCGCGCCAGTAAGCGCAGATCCGGATTGACCAGTGCCCCAGTCATTTTTTTGACTGAATATTTTTGTGACTTTTTGTCCAAGTTTTTCGAGTCGTTTCGACTCCAAAGGAGTCAGTAGGGATGCCCGGCTTCAAGCCATGCGGAGTCTGTAATCGCATGATGTCGATTACGGATCCGCACCGTGAGTGTCTTCTGCCTGGGGCGCGGACACGACCCCCAGTCGTGCCCCGAGTGTCCGTCCCTTGCCCCGAAGGCTTTGCGAGAGCGGTCTCGAAAGCTCCTCGAGGCCCGGCACTCAGCTCCGCGCCGGTCGAGGGGCCGGTCGCGGAGCCGTCGTCATTAGTCGGGGTCGAAGTCTTTGTCCTCAGGTAAGGCGAAGCACAAGAGGTCTAAGAAGCGTCGCTCTAAGACCTCCCCTCGCCGGTCTAGCGACCCGGCTGTGGGTCCAGACGGTGCCGCCCCCGCGACTCCGGGGGTGCCCGCGCAGCCGACGCCGGCCTACCGGCCTGTTCCGGGTCCGACGTCGACTCCGGCCGATATACAGGAGTTCCTGTCGGCCATGGCCCGCATCTTCGGGCCTAAGGGTTACCCCGGTGCGCCTGCGGGCCCCAGTGGGAGTCCTCCCTCGGCACCACCGGCGGCTCCGGCCCCGGTGCCGCAGGACCCCCTCTGATCCAGGCCTGGATCCCGGTCGACGCCGGTTGACCTAACAATACCTCCACCGGCGCCGACGTCACCGGTACCGTTCACGGCGCTGTCCGAGGCCCCGGACGGCGCCGTCCCCAGGTTCTCCCCGGCACCGGACATGGAGCCGGATCGAGGTCGCTCGACGCCGATTCCGACGCCACCCTTTTCCCCCTCATGTCCCTCCTCCTTACTTTTCACCTGTTTTGGAGGACGAGGAGGACTGGGAGGGGTCGGAAGACCCTCTCACAGCTCAATGTGAGCCTTATCAGATCTGGGCTGAGGAACTGGGGGATGCCAGTGGTCTGGACACCTCTCCTGACCTTGGCATGCTGTCTCCTCCTTCCGTGGCTACGGAGGAGGGAGCAAGTTATGCAACGGTGTTGCGTAGGCGGCTGAGGCCTTGCGCCTCGAGCTCCCTACGGTTGCTGTCGGGACTAACCTCCTGACGGAAGTGCTTCAGCCGGCGGCTACCTCTTCGGAGCCACTGATGCCGTTCAACGACGCACTTTCGGACGTTCTTTTGGGCACCTGGTCCAGGCCCACCACAGGGGCTCCTGTGGACAGGAACGTAGCCCGACGCCATCGCCCGGCCCCGGGCGACCCTCTGTTTCTCTCCCAACACCCCACCCCCGAGAGCTTGGTTGTCCAAGCCTCTGCCTCCCAGAGCGCCTTCCCTACCGCTCCGCTGGATAGGGAATCCAAAAAACTAGACCAATTTGGGAAGCTTTTTTTCTTCCTCCAGTGCTGGCTTGCGGTCCGTGAACACCGCTTGCCTTTTGGGCCGTTACTCCCACTCTCGGTGGCATTCGGTGGCGCAAGTGCTGCCCAAGTGTCCTGAGGAGGTCCAGGCACTACTCTCCCGTGCTGTCGCGGAAGTGAGACGCAGCGAAGTTCACCATCAGATGTGGCCTTGATACCGCTGACTCGCTAGGCAGATCATTGCTACGACAGTGGCGCTTCGCTGTCACGCCTCGCTGAGGACCACTGGTTTCTCGGGCGATGTCCAAAACACCCTTATGGACATGTCCTTTGATGGTATCTGCCTTTTTGGCAATAAGGCAGGCAGCGTGCTGGAGCGCTTTAAGGACTCGCGGGCTACGGCCAAGTCCTCTCCGCCTTGTGCCCTCCGCAGCAGTCTGCTTTTCGCCCCTTTCGTGGTCACGGAAGGGGCGCCCAGTCACGCCCACTGCCCAGCCACCGGCCCGTGCAGCAAACGCCTTCGCGCGGCCGAGGACGTGGCTCCTGCCGGGTCGGGTAACCAGCGAGCGGGTCAGGCCACCACCTCCGCCCCGTCCGCGGCCTCCAAACCCTCCTAGTCCGTCCTTTCCGGTCCACAGCACGCCAGTGGGGGGCAGGGTCCGCCATCACCTTCCCCACTGGCGCACCATCACATCGGACAGGTGGGTTTTGGACATTGTCCGAAGGGGCTACTCCCTCCCCTTCGAGACTACCCCTTCAGCCATGCCACCTCAGCACCACCGCATGTCGGGGGACCATTTGGCACTTCGACAGGAAGTTGCGGCCCTCTTGGCCAAGGGGGCCATTGAGCGCGTTCTGACCCCAGAAGTAGGGCGTGGTTGTTCCCACTACTTTCTGGTGCCCAAAAAGGACAAGGAGGACATGCGTCCTATCTTGGACCTCCGGAACGTCAATCGCTTCCTCCGCAAGGAGAAGTTCAAGATGCTCACCCTAGCTCAGGTCTTGACTGCCCTCGACCCTGGAGACTGGATGGTAGCGTTGGACTTGCAGGACGCATATTTTCACATTCCCGTCCTGCCGGCCCAGCGGCATTACTTGCGGTTCACGGTAGGCCTCGAGCACTTTCAGTTCACCGTGCTCCCCTTTGGCCTTACCAGCGCCCCTCGGGTGTTCACGAAAGTGATGGCGGTGGTCGCAGCTCATCTGCGCCGGTCAGGGGTTCCAGTCTTCCCCTACCTCGACGACTGGTTGTTGAAGGCGGGCTCGTCCCAGGCAGTCGTCTCCCACCTCCAGACTACGGCCGGACTCCTGCGCTCGCTGGGGTTCTCCATCAATGTGCCGAAGTCTCACCTGGTTCCTTCTCCACAACTCCTTTTCATCGGAGCGGTTCTGGACACAACGCACTTTCGGGCCTATCCTCCCGAACGGCGAGTCCGGAATATTCAGGCTATGATTCCCATCTTTCAGCCTCTATCCTGGGTTTCGGTACGGATGACCCCGAGGCTGCTGGGCCACATGGCCTCCTGCTGGTCGATCATGCCAGATGGCATATGCGGGCTCTGCAGTGGGACCTGAAGTTCCAGTGGGCGCAGCATCAGGGGAACCTGTCCGATTACGTCCAGATCTCGGAGGGAACTGCACAACAGTTGCAGTGGTGGCTCTCGAACCGGCAATGGGTCACGGGCAGATCCCTCTCCCTTCCCCAGCCAGAGCACACAGTTGTGACAGATGCGTCCCTTCTGGGATGGGGCAGTCACATGGGAGAGGCGGAGATCAGAGGCCTCTGGTCTCCGGCGGAGTCACGGCTCCATATCAACCTTCTGGAGCTCTGGGCGATCCGATACCGATACCACTTCTACCCAGAGTGTTGAAGAAGATTTGGTGCGACCGGGCCCAAGTCATTCGTGTGGCTCCGGACTGGGCTCGAAGAGTTTGGTATCCCGAGCTACTCAGTATGAGCATCGATCCCCCGATCCGTCTGCCTCTTCGGGAGGATCTTCTGTCGCAGGGGACGGTCCTCCACCCGAACCTGTCCAGTCTCCACCTCCTTGCATGGAGATTGAGCGGCGGCAGTTGATTCCTTTCGACTTGCCTCCCGAAGTTTGTGATGTGATTCTGGCAGCCAGGCGTCCCTCCACTAAGGTGGTATACGCCTGCAGGTGGAACAAGTTTGTGGCAAAGCAAAGGCTGTGAATCCCCTTTCTGCCCCTCTTTCTGAGGTTCTACTGTTCCTTCTTTCTCTGGCCCAACAGGGTTCTGCCCTGGGTACCATCAAGGGCTACCTTTTGTGCAATCTCAGCCTTTCTCAGGCTTCCTGATCAGCCCTCCCTTTTCAAGTCCCCTGTTAACAGGTTTCTTGAAGGCATTACACACCTTTTCCCTCCTGTTCCGTTTGTGATGCCTCTGTGGGACTTGAACTTGGTTCTTACCTTTTTAATGTGCGCTCCCTTTGAGCCTCTCCATAACTGTCCTCTTCGTCTTCTCACTCTGAAGGCAGCCTTTCTGGTGGCTATCACCTCCGCTCGGCGGGTGAGTGAGCTCCAGGCTCTTTCATGCAAACCCCCCTTTCTGTCTGTTCATCCAGACAAGGTTGTTCTTAGGACGCGTCTGTCCTTCTTGCCAAAGGTGGTTACTGCCTTCCACATTGGGCAGACCATCACTTTGCCCACCTTCTTTCCGCCTCCGCATCCTTCCAGAGAGGCTCCACCGTCTGGACCCAAAACTTGCGATTTCTTTTTATCTGAACCGCACACAACAGTTCCGGGTGGACGACCAGCTCTTTGTTGGCTACGTGGGCGCCAAAAAAGGTCGGGCGGTACACAAGCGGACCATTGTCTTGTGTATCAAAGCCTGCTATTCTTTGGCTACGAAGGAGCCCCCTGTTGGGCTACGTGCCCATTCCACCAGGGCGACAGCCGCCACCACGGCTTTGGGACGTGGTGTCCCATTGCAGGACATTTGTCAGGCAGCTACGTGGGCCTCGCTGCACACGTTTACCAAGCATTACTGCCTTGACAGCCAAGTCCGGAGAGACTGCTTTTGGCCGTTCTGTTCTCCGAGACTTCCTCGTCTGATCTTTGTTCGCAGACCCACCACTGGGGTTGGTATTGCTGGGGTATCTATTCTAAGGTAAGGAATGTGTCACTAACGTTCTCTTTCAGATGCACAAGTTACTAACTTGTGTAACGATATATCTGTAAGAGACAGTAGTTAGTGACAGATTGCTTACCGCCCCACCCATCCTCCCCGTTCTGCGAATTGATTTCTAGGGTTAAGGTCATCCCTTTCAGGGCCCTAGTTTTCAGACACCAGTGTCAGTTTCTTGCATGGCTCTGCGTTTCTGGCGCAGAAAGTAGTGTACAGAACTGACGCCAGCGTGCATGGGCGGCGTCTAAGTACTGGCCGCGACGTCATCCCGGCGATCACGACGCCGACGACTGACGCGGAGCCGCACGCCGCCGCCTACCGACGCGCAGGGGTACTGCTACGCAAAACTTTCCGGATCCAGCCTGACGCCTGGGGATATTCTAAGGTAAGGAATCTGTCACTAACTACTGCCTCTTACAGATATATCGTTACACAAGTTAGTAACTTGTACGACGGTCCCGTCGACGGTGGATCTTTCCTCGTCGACGGTTCAGACATTGTCGCCGGCAGCTCCGTCGACTACCTCGTCGACGATACAAAATGTGGCAATTTCTATCAGATGACGTCACATTACCCCGGAAATGACTTCTACAAGGAAAGTGACACCCCTGCCTCCGGCTCTCCTTTTGGAAGAGGAGTTTTCCGAGGACGATGAAGGTCCTTATGGTGATGCACATAGCCCATCTCAGCTGCATGTGAAATATCAAGATTCGGACTCTGAGGACTATTACATGGAGCAGCAACAGTATATGCCACAATCCAGATCTCAAGATCAATATCAACAGGACATGTTCTGTATGCCATCTTCCCTCGTTACAGACCTGCAGTTCATGCTTTCGGATTACAGGAAAAGGTTTCCAACACAGTCCTCTGGCCAGGCAACAGGGCAAGTGCCTCCAACTCCACATGCTCTTCCGGTTACACCTCAGCCTCAACAAATTCCATTACTGGAGTTACCGGAGCCACAGCAGAATGTGGTTACAGTCCAGGACGACACATCCGATGACCAAGGAACTAGGACGATCCCTGACCCGGACAGGGAATGGGATGACTACATTATTCCTGACCCCGCCTCTCCTGTTCCAGAGCCGGCGGATTCTCCTCCAGCTGATATTGGAGGCTTTCACAATTTAATGGAGAGGGCTTCTAAGCGTTTCGATCTGCCTATTCCATCAGTGCAGTCGGAATGTTTTTTGTATGACTTCAAAGAACCTTACAGAAAGTCTGTTCGCTCGATCCCTATCGTGGACCATGTCTGGAGTGAGGGTCTAAAGGTTATGAAGTCGCCGGCCACTGTCATTCCTGTACTTCCTAGTCTGGAAAAGCTCCGGATGATAGCCCCGCTTGTCTGGTTAGCCATCCGAAACCGAATTCAGTGATTTCATAGGCGGCCCAGTGAAAATCTAAAAATCCAGCGGCACCTCTTACCACGCCACCTGATAAAGAGGGAAGGCGGTTGGATAATGCTGGGAAGAGGTTCTCTTCCATGTCCAGCCTCCTGGTCAGAGCGTCTAATGCCTTGGCTATTCTTGGACGGTATGATCGCCAGATGTGGTGCGATCTGTCTCCGTATCTGGACCAGCTGCCCGAAGAAGCTAAAGCCAAAGCCAAAAAGATCCTTCAAGAGGGAGAAAGAACATCTTCCGAAATAATTGACTGTGCTATGGACATTGTCACTACAGCTTTCCGCTCTCTCGCAGGGGCAGCAGTCCTTCGACGCCAAGGCTGGCTTCGTGCCACTTGGTTCCGGCCAGAAGTCCAGAACAAGATCCTCGATCTTCCCTTTGACGGTGAAGCGCTCTTTGGGAAGCACATTGATGATGCGCTGCAAGATATAAAGCAGGACACGGAAACTGCAAAATCCCTTGGGACTCTACAATACCGCAAGGTTCCCTTCCGTGGAGCAAGAGGTAGAGGTTTTTCCTCATAGAGGCGGATACCAGCAACAGCGCTATTCCTCTAATTCGCAGCCTTCCCAATCTTACCGGCCGCAATATTCTCAGAGACCAGGCCAGTCGTCGTCTTTCTCTCGGTCATCATCTAGAAGAAGACCAGGGGAGGGATTCCTCTAAGCGCCAGTAGCGGCTTCCTGGCTCTTCCTACTGTTCCTGTGTCCCCTGTAACACCAGTGGGGGGCAGGATATCCCAATACTTCCACAACTGGCAATGTATAACATCAGATCGGTGGGTTCTCAATATTCTGTCAGGCCATACTCTGGAATTTCAACATCAACCACCATCCAAAGCCCCTCGCGCCACCGAATCCAAACATCTGCACCTTCTACGTCTAGAAGCCCACCAACTACTTCTCAAGGGGGCGATAGAACCGGTTCCCCTATCCCAGCGGGAAAAGGATTCTATTCCCGGTTCTTTATTGTTCAAAAGACCGTAGAAAAATGGCGCCCAATTTTAGACCTGAGGGAGCTAAACACCTATCTCATAAAGCTCTCTTTTCGGATGGTCTCCTTACAGGACATTTTACGGCTCCTCAATCCAGGAGATTACATGGCCACCCTGGATCTAGAGGACGCATACTTCCATATCCCCATCCACCAGGCCCACAGGAAGTTTTTACGCTTTACAGTAGCCAAGAGCCACTTTCAATTCAAGGTCCTGCCTTTCGGTCTCAGATCCGCTCCGTGGATCTTCACGAAGGTCCTAGCCCCAGTCGCAGCGTTTCTCAGGAAGCAGACGCTTCAAGTTTTTCCTTACCTGGACGACTGGCTGGTGAAAGCTCCGTCTCATCACGCAACAGAAGAAGCTGTCAGGGCATGCACTCAGCTCTTCCGTCACCTGGGTCTTCAGCTCAACACGGAAAAGTCGGTCCTGTGCCCGTCCAAGTCGGCCAAGTTCCTGGTAGCCATTCTGGACATATCTTGTTGCAAAGCGTTCCCATCAAAAGAAAGGCAAACAAAGCTGATGGCCTCTGCCAGTCGATTGCAAAAAAGGTCACTTTCAGTTCGACTCTACAAATCCCTTCTAGGGTCAATCTCGTCCTGCATTCCCTTGATTCCAAATTGCAGGTTACGGATGTGCCCACTACAAGAGCAACTGGATTTGCAGTGGCGCCAGGCAGAGGGCTCTTTCGAAGACAAGATCACGATAACTCAGCCTATGAAAGAGGCGGCCAGGTGGTGGACGGTCAGAGACAATATCTCTCAGGGTCTCACCTTCAGAGTCCCACCAACTCCTCTAATAATTACAACGGACGCCTCTCTAGAAGGCTGGGGAGCAGTCTTGCAAGATCTTCAGGTGAGCGGCCGCTGGCTGCCCCAGCATCGCCTTCTCCACATCAATCTTTTAGAACTCAGAGCAATTCGTCTGGCCTTACAGGCCTTCCTTCCGCGGATCCGACGATCCACTGTCCTGGTCCGTACGGACAACACGACGGCCATGCATTATGTAAACAAGCAGGGAGGAACAAGGTCTCGTCCGCTATCCAAAGAAACTCAGGAGATTTGGGAATGGGCTATCCAAAGGAAAATCACTTTCGGCGGAACACCTTCCAGGTGCCCTCCATAAGACAGCAGACACGCTCAGTCGTCTCAAGTCAGTGAGCCACGAGTGGGAATTAGACCAACACTCTGGACAGGATTTTCAATCTCTGGGGCACTCCACCCATAGATCTCTTTGCCACTCCAGGAAAAAAGAAATGCCGATTCTACGCAAGCAAGGAACACCATCCGGGATCATTGGGGAATGCACTTTCGATGGCCTGGTCAGGCGCCTTTGTTTACGCTTTTCCTCCGATCCCACTAATTCCCAGGCTTCTCAGGAAGCTCAAAGCGGAGCCCTGCAGAATGATTCTGGTGGCCCCGCCAGTTTTGGTTTACGGAGCTTCTCCTGCTCTCCCTGGATCATCCAATTCATCTGCGCCCAATTCCTTCTCTGTTGACGATGTCCCAGGGCCAAGTGGTACATCCGGATCCGAGCTCACTTCAGTTATCAGCATGGCTCCTGAGCACCGAGAATTTCAGAATCTAAATATCTCGCCAGAGTGTAGAGGTTGCTGGCTCAAGCCCGGGCACCAAGTACGAACAAGACGTATCGCTTGAAATGGAAGCGTTTCTGCCTGTGGTGCCGGCAAGAGAACATTCATCCTTACTCGTCTGCTCCTCATCAGAGTTTGCCATATATTTTGGCATTGGCTAAGTCAGGTCTCGCTCATTCCTCTATCAAGGTGCACCTGGCAGCCATTTCTAGATTCAGACGAACTTCTTCTGGACCTTCCCTCTTGTCAGCAAGAATCGTAAAACAATTTCTTAAAGGTCTTTTTAGAGTTTTTCCACCAGTTAGACCTCCACCACCTCTGTGGCAGCTTAACTTAGTCCTTACTCAACTCATGAGGCCACCTTTTGAACCAATTCATAGGGCGGACCTGAAATTCCTCTCATGGAAAGTGGCCCTCCTTCTCGCCTTAACGTCGGCCAGGAGGGTAGGTGAACTGCACGCTCTCACGATTAAGGAGCCGTTCTTACAGTTTAAAAAAGAGACTTTGATTCTGAGAACGAATCCAAAATTTATCCCGAAGGTCCCTTCAGACTTTCATTTGAATGAACCAGAGATTCTCAAATCCTTTTTTTCCTCGACCCACTACTCCAGCGGAGAGGACTCTTCACTCGCTGGACGTTCAAAGGTGTCTGAAATTTTACCTTCAACGTACCAAGGACTTCAGAAGATCTACACAACTCTTTGTTGCTTTCAGTGCCCCTCGCAAGGGTTTCCCTCTTTCGAACCAGGGGGTTGCGAGATGGATTGCCAGCGCGATCCATTACTGTCACCAAGCGGCTGGTAAGCCCCTAGAAGGGCGAGTCCGGGAGCACTCTACGAGAGCCATCTCTTCAGTTGCTCTCTTCGCCGGAGTGCCGATCAAAGACATTTGCAGGGCAGCAACATGGAGCAGTGCCCATACTTTCACGAAGCATTACTGCTTGGACTCCTCCACGCAGAGTGACGCTGCAGTGGGACAGGCAGTCCTGAGGAACCTCTTTCAATAAGTGGTGCGCTTTCCCTTCTAACCCTCCTTCCTTTTATTGGTTATTAGCACATTTTGTAAATTTTGTAGCTCTGATGACTGTATGCATTTGGCAAGGTTTATAACGATGTATTACACAAAATGTGCGTTCTGACTGCTAGCTATTCTGATACAAGCAATGGGAATCTATGAAAGTTCCAATACTGGAGTAAGAAAACAAGTTACTTACCTGTAACTTTGGTTCTCCAGTATTGGTAACTTTCATAGATTCCCATGCGCCCACCCTCCTCCCCTGGGAAAGCTCAGCCTTCAGCATATTCTGTTACACTGTTAAACAACGGCTACGAAAATCTGAGGCTCTCTCAGGAAGGTTCTATGGGGTGAGGCTGTTCTGATTGGTTGTTCTTTTCATTTGGTCTCTTTTACAAAAAGAGGTGGATATGCTACAAAATGAGATGAGGCCTAGGCCTTTTTCTTCTTTTGTACCTATTTCTATGGTATTTTTTATTTACCGGGAACTCCCATCTCGACGACGGGGAATGATACAAGCAATGGGAATCTATGAAAGTTCCAAAACTGGAGAACCAAATTTACAGGTAAGTAACTGGTTTTCTTCCATGGCTCCTGCGGAGCCTTCTATGGATACTTTTGTCAACGCTCTTCCTGCTGTTGTAGGAATTCCCCTCTAGTGAAACTTGCGAGGTTGGTGCGGTTCTCTCCTGGGGGTTCTGTGTTGTAGTCTACGGTTGGTCCATGGCTTCTTCCTGTCTCTGTGGAGACATAATGTGTGTGTACACATAGGATATTTTCGCTGTCGCAGGGTGCCGGCGGTGTACCTTCCGCCCCCTGTCTTGGCTGCGTTCTACTCTCCATTCTTGGTGTGGGGAAGTGTTTCCGTCTTTCCTGCCGTTTCCGCCGGCTACGTTTCTGCTGCGTGTTACCAGCAGTTTGTACCTTATTTCCTTATGCACTTCCCTGGCAGGGACTTCGGTCCCTTTGCTTCTTACTTGCAAGGGTTCAGGTCCTTCCGCTCCTGGCCTCTGCGGGTGTTTTCTGCTTCACTGTGGCCTAGTGGATCAGGGCTCTCTCTTGTTGCACTGTTTTGTTCCACACCAGGTGTTTCACTGGTGGTGGGTTACCAATCGTACATAAGGGCACTGTTTTCTTTTGCGTATATTACGGTGCAAGTATTTTCTTTAGAATACTCGTCGTCCTTATACAGTGTCTGTATGGGCATGTATCTGCCCATTCTATGAGGCCTCTGTCTGTGTGTTTCTCACTCCTTCCTTGTGAGTGTAGTGGTCAGTGTCCCCCGCCTGTCTCGCAGGGGGACCACAGTTCCGTCCCCGTCAAGGGGGATGTTGTTGCTTTTAGGTGTTTTTTGACACTGTTGTGTCCTACTATGCTTCACACCGGTGCCGTTGGTGCCTATGGTGCGACTTCACTTTATCTAGGGTGTGCTCTTCGAGCTTTCCCCTTAGTTTCTCACTTTTCCTTCATTTGTTTATACTTCTTTGTCTTGGGTACATCTGTCATGGTTTATATACACAGTACGAGAGTCTGCATACTAAGTTTCCTGTGTCTCTCTCTCGCGCGTGTGTGTATGTGTGTATATATATATATATATATATATGTATATATATATGTATATTATCTACTGGCGGTCGCCAGTAGATAGTTATAGTTACAACCTATTATCCATAGGAAATCCGCGACATTCTATTTGAAATAACTCTCTTGCCGGTTGACGTATCTTCGCAAAATTTTCAAAATTTTCAAACTTTGTGGGGCGCTCCGGTCCGCTCCTACCCTGAAAGTCTCGGGGGGATTCGTCAAGCGGGGGCCGAGAAAAAAGGGGGATCCCAAAACGCGTTTTCCCCATGCAATTTTCCATAGGAAACTTTAGACACGGCTACAGCCCGAACTGCTGAACGGAATTACACCAAATTTGGCAAAGAGGTAGTTCTTGGTTCAGAAAGAACCCTTTTTGTTAAATGGTGTAAATCCGTTCAGTAGTTGCTGAGAAAATCAAAAGTAAAAGTATAGATATATCTATGGCCGAGTAGGGTCCGCGTACCATCAGCGCACCCTGCGCGCACCGTCCCGATCACGAGCTGCATGTTAATTGGCTGTCAGCTGGCTGTCAACATTCCGATTCAGGAAATGTTGGCAGCCATTTTATCCCTCGGTAGAACCGAGGGACAGAAACAAGTGCGCAAAGCGCACAAAGGGAGCAGGGTAGAAACACCCTGACCCCCTAGGTTTGCTCAGGGGGTCCCACAAGGACCCCCTGGGCAAAAATAAAAACATTTTTTTAAAAATCGGCAGGATGCGCTCGGGGTGCGCGAATCCTGCCGGAAAAAAAAATCGAGCGCGGTCTCCCGCGCTTCGATTGCATTTTGCCCCCGGGTGGCCCAAGTCCCGGGGGCATGGTGAGGTGGGTATATTGTTTGTATGGGGGGCCTCAAAGGGCCCCCAAGCCCCGGGGACCGCCACCCCCGGGGCTTTATAGAAAAAATGGTGCGGGAGGGCTCTTCTGCCCTCCCGCAGCCCCGGGGACCACCACCTCCCCGGGGCACTTATAAAATAAATGTGGGGGTCCATTACGGACCCCAGAGCCCCGGGGACCACCACCTCCCCGGGGCTGTGCAATTTAAGGGAGGGGGCCGCGCGGCCCCCTCCTGGAGCCCTTGATGGCCCTGGGGACCGCCACCCCCCAGGGCCGGCTCCTGCAGTGTCCCGGGGTGCCTACCCCGGGACACTGTAGTTTGCTATGGCAGGACGGGAGCCTCGCGGCTCCCGTCCTGCCATAGCAAACTGCTTTGGATATTGGAAGAGAGAGCAGGGAAACCTGCTCTCTCTTCCAATATCCAAAGCACATTGCTTTCCACGTGGGGAGCTGCATCTTAGCAGCTCCCCATGTGGAAAAGCAATGCCGGCTCCCAAGGGACGCGGGGAGCAGGCGGGACTGTGGGGGATTGGGGACCCCCACAGTCTCCAACGTGAGGCCAGGCCCCGGGGGATGGGGTCCCCGGGGCCATAAGTGGCCCGGGAGGGGGCCACGAGACCCCTCCCAAAGTTTAAAAAAAAAAACACACAAAAAAAGTATGGCCGGCCCCGAGATGGGGTCCCGGGGCCAATACAGGCCAGGGAAGGGGGGCCACGCGGCCCCCTTCCCGTTTTTTTTTTACATTTTAATTAAAGAAAAGGGGTAAGGCCCTGGGGGATGGGGTCCCCAGGGCCCAAAAACAGGAAAAAGGAAGGGGGGCCACACAGCCCCCCTTCAGGGGACAAACAAATAAAAACGGTCGGGCCCGTAGGCCCCGCCCCCTTCCTTCACCACTCTGCAAACGCGCCCCTGGCGCGTTTGCAGAGGAGAACGAATTCCCCTTGAATACTGGGGGTCCCTGGGGGCCAACTAGCCCACCAGGAACCTCCAGTATGCGCCAGGGGGCTGCGTTGCAGAGGTGTACAGAGGCCACGCCCCTTTTTACACCTCTGCAACGCAGCTCTGTGGCGCTTTTTGGATATACCTGTTGGGCTAGTTGGCCCCCAGGGACCCTCAGGATTCAAGGAGAGTTAATCCCCCGACTTAAAACGCGCCACGGGCGCGTTTGCACAGTGGTGAAGGGAGGGGCGGGGCTTCAGGTGACATCTGTGCAAACGCGCCCCGTGGCGCGTTATAAGTTGGGGATTAAATCCCCTTCAATCCTGAGGGTCCCTGGGGCCAACTAGCCCAACAGGTACATCCAGAAAGCGCCACAGAGCTGCGTTGCAGAGAGGTGTAAAAGGGGTGTGGCCTCTCTACACGTCTCTGCAACGCAGCCCCTGGCGCATATTGGAGGTTCCTGGTGGGCTAGTTGGCCCCTAGGGACCCTCAGGATTCAAGGGGACTTAATCCCCCAACTTAAAACGCGCCACGGGGCGCGTTTGCACAGATGTCACCTCAGGCCCCGCCCCTCCCTTCACCATTGTGCAAATATTCCTCTAAAATCATCCGAAATACGAATTCCGATTTACTCACCTGTTATCAGGAGAGACCTCAGTGCTGTATCTTTCAGTCCAGTACTGGTCCTGAAAAGTAATTTTAACCGTACTTACCAGTAACTTGAATTTCCTTCCATAGGATATCATTGCCTGCTTTTTGCTGAAAAAGTTTCTAAGTGTTGATTTTTGAAACCTACAAATATTCCTCTAAAATCAGCCGAAATACGAATTCCGATTTACTCACCTGTTATCAGGAGAGAACCCAGTGCTGCATCTTTTAGCCCAGCACTGACCCTGAAAAGTAATTTTAACCGTACTTACCAGTAACTTATCTTTTCTTCCATAGGAATCCATTGTCTGGTTTTCAGCAGAAAAGTTTCAAAGTGTCGATTTTCACAAACTACAAATATTCCTTAAAAATCGCCTGTATGACTTAAACGCATTCTTTCAACTGTTTACAGGAGATGCACCAGTGCTGGATCCAGGATCCAACACTGAGTAAGAAAAAAGTAACGATAACAGTTTTTACCTGCTAAGTGAATTTCCTTCCATAGGATAACATTGGTGATTCTATGAGGAAAAGTTTCTAAGTGTCAACTTTTAAAATACAATAATATTCCTTAAAAATCACGACTGTAACCAAAACGCTTTTACTCAACTGTTTACAGGAGATGTCCCAGGACTGAATCTAGGATCCAGTCCTGTGGTTAGAAAAGTAATCCATAAAGTAACTAATTGCATTTAACTAGAAATTCACATTGAGCTGAATGTTGCATTGTGTTTGAAAATGTGTTGCCCATTGCAACAACTGTAACTACTGTACTTAAAAGTCTATTGCCTATGTGCAAAGTATTTAAACTAAAGTAATTCATTCTGAGAAAGTATTTTTGTAATGTAATGTATAATGTAATTACAATGTAATTTAAAAAATAAAATATGTAAAAGAAATTGTTTGTAAAAATGTAGTAAATCAGTATGAAAAAAATTAATATAAAAATTAATACATTTAAAAATGTCATTTAAAAAACCTTTGAAATTCACTGAAAAAACCGTAGGTTTCAGGCACGTTATAGTTACAAATTAGCATTTAAAAAACCTTTGAAATTCACTGAAAAAACCATAGGTTTCAGACACGTTATAGTTAGAAATTAGCATTTAAAAAACCTTTGAAATTCACTGAAAAAACCATAGGTTTTAGGGACAGTTATAGTTAGTTGGACATTGCACTCGTACAAAACCCGTGAAATTCCCCCGTTATAGTTAGTTCAGCTAACTATAACTCGCGCCCACGCAATGCACTGCTGATGACGTCACATATTACATCACTCATGACATGGTCAGTGACATCACTGATGACATCACTGATGACATCTCAAATGACATCACTGATGACATCATCCACGTGATAATCTGATGCAGCTCTTCACACCCTAATATAACCTTTGATACACCCAATCTAAATTACAGACTGCCATTCGCAAAACCATGGACACTCCAACACCAATAACTACATACCCACTCACTGATTCTTAGGACTACACACACACATCCACTCACTCACCCGTACAGTCACTCATACTTATGGTCACTCAGTACAGGACTATCATATGCACTCTTACTCCTATATAGACACTCAAACACCGTCACTCATCCATAGAGGTACTCACACATCTAGTCAGTCATGCAAATAATTAACCACACTGCCATTTACTCACCTATACAGTTATACACACACCAGCTCACTTAATCATACAAATACTAGCACATTGTTACGCTCTTATACAATCACTGATACAAGCACACACTCATCCATACAGCCACTATCACAATCACTCACTCTAGCTTATAGCTATTTATATACTCTAACACACATATATACTGCCTTTCACATATGTAGTTACTCACGCATGTACCACTGGGACATACATTCACTCACTAACACACTCTTACACACACTTACCCACCCATACAGTCTATCACAGATGCACTCTTGAAACTATCCACCCAGTGAATCACCCACTCACACATCTATGCACAGTCGCACACACCCCATCCACACAAACACTCAGGCACCCATACAGATACTCAGACAACAAATCAATAACTCTTATAGACACTCATGTAGCTATTCACAAACCCATGCAGCCACTTACACAGCAACAGACAGATACAGACATTCACCCAGTTTAGTCACTAACCCATGCATTCAGTAAGATACGTTTAATCACTCACTTATAGAATTAGTCACGCACCTACTAAATCATCCATACAGACACTTATACACCCACTCATTCTTCAATACGCCTTTCCCTATATATATTAAAAATATTTAAACTTTACAGAAACAGTCACTGGATGATGTCATCAGTGATGTCATCAGTGATGTCACTGACCATGTCATGAGTGATGTAATATGTGACGTCATCAGCAGTGCATTGCGGGGGCGCGAGTTATAGTTAGCTGAACTAACTATAACGGGGGAATTTCACGGGTTTTGTACGAGTGCAATGTCCAACTAACTATAACTGTCCCTAAAACCTATGGTTTTTTCAGTGAATATGTATGTATATATATATGTATGTATATATATATATGTATGTATGTATATGTATGTGTATATATATATATATATATATATATATATATATATATATGTATATGTATATGTATATATATATATATATATATATATATATATATATATATATATACATACACGGTGTTCCCGGCTTTTGCCGGTTTCCCTTCACCGTTTGTACATCTGGGTACGGTTGCCTGGTTGACAACCTGGTGATGCGCCTGCCTCTTTGCCGCTGCATGCATGCTGTTGGTAATCCCATTTCTTGGGCTTCTGCATAGCTGTAGTGTGGTTCTCACGGCACTCTGTCTCCCTGTGTGTATCCTATCATCCACATGCCTGTATCTCCTGGTAGTCATGACTCTGTATCTCTGCATGGTGACATCTGTCCCCTCACATTACATTTTTGACATCCACTATGGTGTATGTTCAGTGGGTATACTCTGACGATGGCATACTATCTGGCTCTCTTTCTGGGACTGTCTTTGGCGGATCCACAGGATCCGGTGCTCAGTTTAACTTCCTTTTGCAGAAGTTTCTCAACTTTCTTCTCTTATGCACTGCCCTTTATGGTTCTGTGTCTCCTTTCGTCCTGGTCTGGACGAGGGAGGTCTCGTGACGCCCTCTGGCAGGTTGTGCTGCCTTTGCCTCCCCTTTTTCAGACTCCCTTACGGGACTTCATGGGTCTGGTGTCAGCCGCGCTGGCACTGCTGTTCCCACTGTCATTAGTCAATGTTATTGGCAGATAAGTTCTCTTGGAACTTGGTGGGTTTCGGTCGCAGACCCTCCTCCAATGGGGTATGGCTTTGGTATCTATTCTAAGTTAAGGCATCTGCGGCTAGATGTCTCTATCAGATGTACGAGTTACTTACCTTCGGTAACTATGTATCTGGTAGAGACAGTCTAGCTGCAGATTCCTTAACGCCCGCCCATCCTCCCCGCTCTGCGAGGACCTTTCCAGGTGGGGTTCTACCACCTCGCCTCCTTATGGGTGGCCTTGGTCTTACTGAGGGGTGGTCTCGTCACCTCCCTCTGGGGCAGGGTGTCATATTCTGTTCTGGGCACATTGGCTCTCCACCCATTCTTGTTTTGGGTGGCTGGGGTCTGTGCTTTTCAATGTTTCTCCACCTGTGTTCTTCCAGCGTGGCGATTCTCCTGTTTTCCTACCCTCCCTCCACCCTCCTCTGTTTCTCCCCATTTATTTGGGGTCTCTTTGTCTATGGCGCAGTCGATTGGGTTGAGATTCTGTTTGGCTATGCTTCCGTTCATAGGTCACTGGGGGGGGGTGGTAGATATTCTGTTCACTTCTGGTCCCTTGCCATGAATCATGTTGTCCCAGACTTGTGTTCCTTTACAGTTACATCCTGTGGTTACAGACTCTTTTTCATGCGGTTTCATCCTGTGGTTGCAAACTGTCCTTAGTTTGTCATGCCATTCGTTTCCACTGCTGTTGCCTCTTAGGGGGCGCACGGCTCTTCGCTTTGATGGGACTTTTGCTGGGTCGGGTGCTCTGTTCGCTCCCTTCAGTCTCTTCTTGTTGAGTATTTTTTCAAACATGGTGTTTCTCACTGTATGGTTTCTTACCATTGTTTTTTCAAGGGTTTTGCTCTTTTTCACACACTGTTCCTATACTCTCAGTTTTTGCCGTGACTCCGCGTTGTGCTGCGGAAAAGTTTCACTGTAGAAAACTGACGTCCGCACGCCGGGAGGGTCTTAAATGGCTCCATTGACGTCACTTCCGTGGACGACGTCAGGACGGAGCCAGGCGACGCCACCCCCCGGCGTGCAGAGGTACTGCGGGGGGGAGGGGGAGTTTTCCGGATCCAGTCTGACGCCTGGGAATATTCTAAGTTAAGGAATCTGCGGCTAGACTGTGTCTCTACCAGATACATCGTTACCCAAGGTAAGTAACTCGTACTTTAAAGTGTTGTAGTCATAAAAAGTTTGACATGAAGTCTACCTCTATGGAAAGCAAGGAAACATCCTGGCTCCTCTCCCTCATGGAGTATTTATACACTTTCGGGCAAAGAAATCAGTCATGGCATGATTAAGAAAGTTACCTTGAGCCATTCAATAATAAAACGCATCACACGGTATAATGACTCTTGCTGTACATCTGTTGAATAACACTGAATTATGCTTACAACAGAAAACAAACACATTAAAAGATGTACACATCTCCGTCCGGCCAAAGCAAATGAAGGTCACATTTGGCTCACTGGTGCACAGGAAGGGAAGAAGAAAACAAGTTTGTCAGGTGCTGCACTTCCCATGTATTTTAAATGTGCAGCTTGAAAACACCACTAGCCCTACTTATGTCAACATATTTAACTCCATATTTTAGACACAGTATTAGCATTACATTTGCATTTCTATTCTTAATTAAAGCATAAAACTGTTTACTGTAGATTCTGCGTCCACAATCCTAATCTCACGAGGAGCCAGTGGAGAAAAATTAAGGCTTGTTTAATATGGCTGCATTGCTGATGCTCCAGCTGTGTGTTTGGAAGATTTTGTAGGCTCTCTGGAAGTTTTTGGTCGGCCTCTGTGATCTAGGTACCCTTTAACAAAGCATCTTGTCGTTTTTTATGGAGCCTAGTGTCCAGCATGAAGTGGAATGGCTGGATGGATTGATACATCACAATCTGTGAAAATCTACTGTTTTGAGCAGCTTTCAGAAGATTTGGATCTTGTTGTGCTGATTGGATCACATGCCTCATGAATATATAGTCTGAAATCTGCTGTACTCTAGACTGATTTAGTATGCAATGCTGTTTCATACACCTGAAGTGCCTCATGTAAGATTTGTTTTCAGACATTCCTTGCAGTTAGAAAGGTGCTATGCCTCTCTACCCTGATTTCTCTTGCATTGAGGTGACTGCCCTATTCATAGATTTAGCATGAATTGGATCAGGTGGACTTCAAGCTACAGCCCTGCATGCAGAGTAATAAATTATTGCTAAATGATTGTGGAAAAGGTAAGGAAGGATCATAACGTACCTGTAGCATGAATAACTTGCATGTTTCTTCTCCCCATACCCACATTCCTGTAATTCAGTGAGACTGAATCACCTTGCATTGTTCTCTTTTATGACTATAAACCATCTGTGTGCTCATAGTCACATCTCGCAAGCACCAGTATAATAGACATGGGGAAGGAGGATAAAATAACTTAACTGTGCTGGGGGACTGCTACTTGTTGTGTGGGCAGTGAAGAACCATACATTTTCATAGTTTTTCTTTTCTGTGGCTTTTGTATACCAAGGTTGAATGTTTTAAAATCTCTTTGCATCAGACATATCACTTGCTTAATGATAGTGGGAAATTGAGAATTCTTGGTTTAAAACTTTGAATCTTGAAAATAAATGTTGGTTCTTTTTTTTGCTATAGGTAGGACCATTGCAATTGGAAAGGTCTTGAAACTGGTTCCAGAGAAGGACTAAGACTGCTCCAATACCTGCACAATAATGTGAGGAGAATTCTACAGAAGCCTACTTCACACCGCCTTTTACTTTCATCCCATTGATGAACTTTTCCCCGTATTTTGCAAAGACAAATTTCACAGCAAAAGTCCACATTGTCAGCTTTCTCATATTGAGAGCTCTGCTATGCCACAGTTGAATTTCCCCAAACATTTCATTTCCCCAAATTCTTCATCCTCGGAAAGATTCGGCAATAGCTTTGTAAGTGATGTGGACATAATTGCCTACAATAATGAAAACTTTAAGGATTATTTTATCTATAACGTTTCCCTGTGCATACATATTAAAATGTATTACCAGGCAGACCATTTAGAGTGTGCACATGTTAAAGAGAAATACCATGTTAATAAAAGATTCAATTTGAAACTTTTTTCGGTATTTGAATTGCTTTTCAAGGTTCATTTTTAAATCTGGATATATCCTTGTTGCATAAGCTTTTTAACTACAAATCTATTAAATATAATGACTTGGACTTTTCTAAACTGCTGTTTCGCAAAGCTGATGCGCACAGAAGAACCAACTATGTAAACCTGTATCGATGGATGCACGCAGACTGTCAAACATGCAAGCACTGTTTCGAGACAAATTGCAGTAATAAGACCTTCATGTTTGTGTTGAAATACATTAGATTTTTCTCAGTTATTGGAGAATATTTTTGCAAGCTTTGTTATGCTTTGATGGCTTTACATCAGTTATCTACAACTATGTAAGATTTTAATTTAAGTTTCATGAAATCAGTGTTTTAACTATAGTAAATTACTTACTATATTTGTGGGTGTGTCTTGATATGCAGATGTTTGTATATTTCAACACACACGCAACTCATTATTTAACTGGAGTACTTTTGGTATGCTGTCAGACTTTTAAGTGCAGAAAATTATATTTTTGCCAATGATGCATACCACCCACCTTCACCAGTGTTTCATTTGTATGAAAATTGAGACTTTCCAAATTCTGTCCATTTTAGTTAACAGTAGGTTTCTGCGCTGGCAAAATGAATTGCCGGATTGCATTAATTTCTGCTTTAAATATAAATTGCCTTTAATAATTTTAAACATTAGGTTGCACATCTAAAGGGAAGTTTGACTTGTAAACTTTATAGCTATTCTCCAATGAGAATAGAAAGCCTCCGCATAAATCTGATGTTTGTTTTGAAGTTCCATTTAACCTCAATGACACTAAAACTATCCACATTTTTATAGGTTTCAGGTCATCGACTCACCAAAACTAGTTTTCTTCAAATTCAGTAAAGATTGCATTTGGAGAGGAGACAAATTGAGTATCCTACAAACTATTGTTTTACATATTTTAAATACATTATTTAATGTTGCATCTTGGACCGGCTTTAGAATATTGTTTAAATCTGAAATGAAATTTTTGCTACCGTGTATTTCAATTTTAGTGTTGAGCCCCAAAGTTTCCTCCAGTTTGCAAAACATTAAACATTTTTAACTGTTTTACCATTCTGTTTTTTGTAACCTTGGAACTCCGGTTATTTTCAATGGCCAGATTGCTTTGTATGAACAGAGCCAAGTTGTTGTCCTTCCGGTTTCATGATACACATGTAGCTACCATGATGCATGAAATTTAAATAAATTTTATTATGTCTGCAAATCTGTGAGATTTTACTTTACCATTAAGTAAAAAAGGGCATAAGAATATTTGTCGGTTTAACTCAAAATGAGTTGGGAGTCATTTAGCTTTGTTCTTTTTACCGGAAACCCATATTTCAATCTTTCAGTAATGTCTCCGCTTTTTCAAAGGGCACAAGAAACTTAGTAGAAGTCTCTCTCAGCTCTGCCTACACCACCTCCCCTGAAGTAAGCAAATAGGAATGTTCAAGTTTATTCCACCTAGCGCATACGATCAGCAACATTGACCTTTACAATTTAGTTTCATATTTTTATCCCTTTCTTTACAGTGTCACTGCCACCTTTTTTTAAGTCTCTACAGGCAACTTTAGCTTTACACTACCAGTATTTAGGAGTGGGCTTTGGATCAATATACTGCTTATTATTGGTTATTTATGTTGGTTTTGTTTGCTTGCCTTTTTATTCAGTGGATTGGTTTGCCTTTTGTTTGTTCTTCACTTGAAGCTTGGCGGTTTTACAGTGTTTCTGACTGGATGAGCCAGAAATTATTAAAGTAAAATGAGACCCAGAGTTCATGAAGAAAGCACTACTTCACACAACATGAATAAAGTAAAATGTACTGCTTGAAAACCTAACTGTTCGAGGCATTTGTAGCTGTAGATTCACATGCTTAGCATACTTCCATCTCGTGTTGTGCCCGGATGTGTGCAAGTTGTTTTTCTTTGAAGAAGTGTTTAGAGTCGCATGGTAAAGGGACTCCACTCAGTGATAATGCCCATGGGCATCGACTCCGTTAGATTCTTTTCTTTCCTCCTTTAGGTTCGGAAGTGTTTGGTGGCGCTCCCGTATGAGGCCGCTTTAGGCTCCCTTCGGGCTGTTACACCTTTCTCCATTCGTCTGTATTGTTTGCAATCCAGTTTCCATTCTCGCGTATCAAAATAAATACTGAATCTCGCAGTCGGTTCGCTGAGCTTTTCTTATGGCCTTCGGGCCTATTCTTTTTACCATCGGCTTCCATCCACAATGTGCTGCTAATGGAACAGATTCCCTTTTGTTTTTGTCCCTCCTGCCACGCAAAATGTCAGAGGACCGACCTCCATCAGGTTTGCATCCTATGTCTGTCCCTAGATCACAGAGAAGACTGTGAAGCTTGTCAATCTTTACAATCGAAAAAGACATTGAGGGGACCGTCTGGTGCGTTGCAGAGAAATGCAGCGCAGGAAGATTGAGGATACACCAGAGTTGTTCGGGCAACAAGATTTCAAAGAACGGGGGGGAAGAAATCCTGTAAGCCTCTGCTTCTGAGGAAGAGGCTTCTTCAGCCAAGAATCTTCATCCTTCTCAGAGATGGAAAGAAGTCTCCAGATCGAAGACTTTTCTCCGGGTCAACGTACCATTAGTACATATGCCCCTGTAAAATTTACTAAGGCACTGGGCCTGAGTGAATATACGGCTTCTGGGCCTCCACTGCCAAAAGGCCATGGAAGGCACCAAACATCCGATACGGATGCCATGGGCTCGGCTCTGAAAGTTGCACTGAAATTACCACACACTGCTTTAGCCCGACCAGCTTTGGTTCAGAGCCATTCAGCTTATTCCTCGGCTCCCAGCACCGCACAGCCAAACAAACCGGTTCCGGGCACAAAGGCAAAAGCTCTTCGGCACCAAAAGACAAAACTCGTCGGCACCGAAATAAAAATCCACTTCGGCACCGAAGGAAAAACCTAGCTCAGTTCCGGAGCCTGTGATTTCCACAACAGACTTGCCTCCAGAACCAATCCTCCAGGTTATGCAGAAACGGCTCAATCAGAGGCAAAAGACAATACATATCCACCCTCAAACTGGTCGAATAATAGCAAAAGCTGTACAGCCTCAAACATCTCGGCACCAGCTTTATTTTGAAGAAGACATTGATATGCCTCTGCCTGCTAAAATGAAGAAAAAGGACATAGCCACCAGCCCTATGATTCCTCCTTTACATGCTTCACCACCACCTCTTTCTCTACCACCTCCTTCAGCACCTGGTACTGGGGACATTGCACCACAGAGTTCTCCACAATCTCCTATTGGAGATATGATGGTGGAGATGATTCACATCCTCAACCTACAGATCCCTGGGTCAACTATGATGGCCGTTCTCCTGGGGACACTGACCTACCTTTATCCCGCCAAATCATCACCTCCTGATGACACTTCTTACCCGGACCTTATTGCTAGGGCGGCTGCTTATCCGGTCCCATTACATAAAGACACTATTGAGGATGATTTCCTATTTTAAACCCTCTCCAATACCCATAGGGTGACTCAATACCTCCCCATGCTAAAAGGCATGCTCGGACACATTGAGGATATGTTGAAGACCCTATCTGATAGACATCTAGCCGCAGATTCCTTACCTTGTAATTTCCCAGTCTGTATCTGAAAGACTTTTGCTCGAACCATACCCATGCACCAGTGGTGGCTGGTGACATTTGTAAGTGGTGAGCCGTAAAGTTATCATGGTACTGCACTGAGGCGAGCGAGCCTGAACAACCTACGGACGGTTCAAGGGGGTTCTCCCCCCGAGAAAATTTTGAAAAAAGAGTGGATAAATGGAGAATTTTCAAGCAAATTTGAGGAAGCAGGAAGGTGTCAACCACTCTGAGGTCTGATGACCCCGTCCAGTCCCCGGCCCGTCCCCTCCACACCCCGCACCCCGTGGGTCCTACTAAGGTCACCCCAGGCCTTAAGTGTATCGCTACTTAGACCACTTCCTGGGCACAAAAAGTGCTCTGAGACTGCCTCGCGGGCCCATACTCTCAGCGCGTCATGAACACACTTTTAGAGGAGAAAATCAAACAAGGACATTCAGAGAGCCTGAACAAACACGAGATTGGCAGTTTCATTTCAGACAGCTCATAAAACCTATAATCTATGCTTTTTGAAAAAGAGTACACAATTTGACAAAAAATGCAATATTCTTTCTTTGTGGCTCAATTACTAATTCTATCAAGGAAATACTACAAAATCAGTAGTGAACTAAAATGTAAGTCAGTTAAGTGACTTTGGGCTGGGTTCCCATTATACACGAACAACAAGATATTAAACAGGAGAAAGTTTCACACTGCACATCCTGAAGTAATGTATTGCAACACCCTTTTATGTGATCATGAAGATAAAGGAGGGAAAGTGAAAATAAACAATTGCGTACGATCACACAATTTGGGGGAAGCAGGGATTCAATCGACGTTTTCTGGTTTACTTTCACATTGTGCAAATCAGCAGATTTATATGCTTCGCTTCTAGCATACCCACCTTACTAGCACTGCCCCCCTCCCCCAAACACCCTCCTCCCGACCCCCCACCCTACTGGCATCAATGCGGCCCTCTGTAACATCAGAAAGCGTTTCGGCCCCGGGGAAAATGTTTGAGTACCCATGATTTTTTTTAGGAAGTAGAAGCCCGTCACTTACCAGTGCTGACTGTGACACTGCAGCCTTTATCTGAAAGTGACACGTTAGTGACAGATTCCTTACCTTAGAATATCCCCAGGCGTCAGGCTGGATCCGGAAAGTTTTTGCGTAGCAGTACCCTTGCGCGTCGGTAGGCGGCGTCGTGCGGCTCCGCGTCCGTCGTCGGCGCCGGGATGACGTCGCGGGCAGTACTTAGACGCCGCCCCTGCGCGCTGACGTCAGTTCTTCTTTTTGCCGCCCCAGTAAGCGCAGATCCGGGAAGAGCAGTACCCTAGTCAATTTTTGACTAACTTTTATTGTGAATTTTTTCACTGTTTCTTCATCGAGTCTTCACGACTCCTAGGTGTCGTAGGGATGCCCGGCTTCAAGCCCTGCGGAGCCTGCGGTCGCATGATGTCGATCACGGACCCGCATCTCGAGTGTCTCTTCTGTCTCGGCCGAGACCACGACACGAAGTCGTGCCCTGACTGCCGGAAACTTCATCCGAAGGCTTTGCGAGAGCCGTCTCGAAAGCTGCTCGAGGTCCGTCAGTCGGCTCCGCGCCGCACCAAGACCCGGTCCCGGGAGAGGTCGAGGGGCCGGTCGCATAGTCCCCGCCAGTCGTCGGAATCCAAGTCTTCGCGCTCGGGGTAAGTCGAAGCACAAAAAGTCTAAGAAGCATCATTGCTCTAAGACTTCGCCTCGCCGGTCTCGCGACTCGGCTGAGGCCCCAGTCGGCACCGCCCCCGCGGCCCCGGACATGCCTGTAGAGCCGCCCCCGCATTACCCGTTCTTTCCGGGTTCGGGGGCGACTCCGGCCGAAATACAGAAATTCCTGTCGGCCATGGCCCCGCCTCTTCGGGCCTTCAAGCCCCTCCGGTGCGCCTTCGGGCCCCACGGGCCCTGATGGGGTTGCCCCGGCGCCGCCGTCGACTCCGGTCCCGGCGTCGCCTGTCCCACCAGCCTTCATCCCGGCCTCGGCTCCGGCCCCGGCCTCGATCCCGGCTCCGGTGGTACCTGCAACCCCCATCGACGCCGGTTGACATAACCACGCCTCCGCTGGCGCCGATGTCCCCGGTGCCGTTCCTGACGCCGTCCGGGGCTCCGGACGGCGTCGGTCCCGGCTCTCTCCGGCTCCGGACATGGAGCCGGACCGGACGCTCGCTCGACGCCGGTTCCGGCGCCCGATGAGACCTTGGGTCCCAAATGTCCCTCCTCCATATTTTGAACAAGAGGAGGACCAGGAGAGCTGGGAGGGGTCTGAGGACCCTCTCACACAACAGTGTGAGTATGATCCGGACTGGGCTGATGAACTTGGGGATGCCAGTGGTCTAGACACCTCCC
Source organism: Calotriton arnoldi (assembly GCA_963921515.1). Taxonomy (NCBI): domain Eukaryota; kingdom Metazoa; phylum Chordata; class Amphibia; order Caudata; family Salamandridae; genus Calotriton; species Calotriton arnoldi. The sequence goes on from CAWUFW010017792.1 coordinate 91,937, forward strand.
CTGACACTGGCATGCTGTCTCCTCCCGTGGCTACGGAAGAGGGAGCTAATTTTGCAACGGTGTTGCGTAGAGCAGCTGGAGCCTTACATCTCCAGTTGCCTACTGTGGCCGTCAGGACTAACCTCCTGACTGAGGTGCTTCAGCCGGCGGCTTCCTCCTCGGAGACTGTGCTGCCGTTTAATGATGCACTCACTGACGTTCTTTTGGGTGCCTGGTCCAAACCCACCACAGGGGCTCTGTGGATAGGAACATGGCCCGACGCCATCGCCCTGCTCCGGGCGACCCCTTGTTTCTCTCCCAACATCCCACCCCCGAGAGCTTGGTTGTCCAAGCCTCTGCCTCCCAAACCGCCTTCCCTACCGCCCCTCCGGATAGGGAATCCAAACGCCTGGACCAATTTGGGAAGAAGGCTTTTTCTTCCTCCAGTGCTGGCTTGCGGTCCGTCAACACCGCTTGCCTTTTGGGCCGATATACCCACTCCCTGTGGGATTCGGTGGCGGCTGTTTTGCCGCAGTGTTCTGAGGAGGTCCAGACACTGCTTACCCGCGCCATTGCGGAAGGGCGAGATGCGGCTAAATACACCATCCGTTGTGGCCTTGATACCGCCGACTCGCTGGGCAAATCGCTTGCAGCGACGGTGGCGCTGCGTCGCCACGCCTGGCTGAGGACAACTGGTTTCTCGGGTGATGTCCAGAATACACTCATGGACATGCCCTTTGATGGAGTCGGTCTTTTTGGTTCAAAGGCAGACCATGCGCTGGAGCGGTTTAAGGACTCACGGGCTACTGCCAAGTCCCTGGGCCTTTCTGTTGTACGCCCTCCGCTAACCTCTGCTTTTCGCCCCTTTCGTGGCCACGGAAGGGGCGCCTAGTCACGTCAGCTGCCCAGCCACCAGCCCGTGCAGCAAGCGTCTTCGCGTGGCCGAGGACGTGGATACCGCCGTGGCGGTTCGGGCAACCAGCGTGCGGGTCAGGCCACCACCTCCAACCCGTCCGCGGCCTCCAAGCCCTCCTAGTCCCTCCTTTCCGGTGCACAGCACGCCAGTAGGGGGCAGGGTCCGCCATCACCTTCACCACTGGCGTCCCATCACCTCAGACAGGTGGGTCTTGGACATTGTCCGAAGGGGCTACTCCCTCCCTTCGAGACCACCCCCCAGCCATGCCACCTCAATTCCACCGCATGTCAGGGGATCACTTGGTACTTCTGCAGAAGGAAGTCACGGCCCTCTTGGCCAAGAGGGCCATCGAGCATGTTCCGACCCCAGAAGTAGGACGTGGTTGCTACTCCCACTACTTCCTGGTGCCCGACAAGGAGGACATGCGTCCTATCTTGGACCTCCGGAACGTCAATCGCTTCCTCCGGAAGGAGAAGTTCAAGATGATCACCCTAGCTCAGGTCTTGACTGCCCTCGACCCTGGAGACTGGTTGGTAGCGTTGGACTTGCAGGACGCTTATTTTCACATCCCCGTACTGCCGGCCCACCGGCGTTACCTGCGGTTCACGGTAGGCCTCGAGCATTTTCAGTTCACCGTGCTCCCCTTTGGCCTTACAAGTGCCCCTCGGGTGTTCACCAAAGTGATGGCGGTGGTCGCAGCTCATCTGCGCCGGGCAGGGGTTCCAGTCTTCCCCTACCTCGACGACTGGCTGCTGAAGGCGGGCTCGTCCCAGGCAGCCGTCTCCCACCTCCAGACTACCGCCGAACTCCTGCACTCGCTGGGGTTCTCCATCAATGTGCCGAAGTCTCATCTGATTCCTTCTCCACAGCTCCTTTTCATCGGAGCAGTTCTGGACACGGCGCAGTTTCGGGCATATCCTCCCGAACGGCGAGTCCGGGATATTCAGGCTATGATTCCGATCTTTCAGCCTTTATCCTGGTTTTCGGTACGGATGACCCTGAGGCTGCTGGGCCTCATGGCCTCCTGCATCCTGCTGGTCGATCATGCCAGATGGCATATGCGGGCTCTGCAGTGGGACCTGAAGTTCCAGTGGGCGCAGCACCAGGGCAACCTGTCCGATCATGTCCAGATCTCGGAGGGGACTGCCAAACAGTTGCAGTGGTGGCTCTCGAACCGGCAATGGGTCATGGGCAGATTCCTCTGCCAGAGCACACAGTTGTGACGGAAGTGTCCCTTCTGGGATGGGGCGGTCACATGGGAGAGGCGGAGATCAGAGGCCTCTGGTCTCCGGCGGAGTCCCGGCTCCATATCAACCTTCTGGAGCTCCGGGCGATCCGACTTGCACTCAAGGCATTCCTTCCCTCTGTCAAAGGGAAGGTAGTGCAGGTGTTCACAGACAACACCACCGCCATGTGGTACTGCAACAAACAAGGCGGGGTGGGGTCGTGGACCCTCTGTCAGGAGGCTCTGCGCCTCTGGACATGGCTGGAACATCAGGGCATGTTCCTGATGGTTCAACACCTGGCAGGTTCCCTGAACGCCAGGGCGGACGAACTCAGCCGCAGGTGCATGATGGATCACGAATGGCGTCTTCACTCTGAAGTAGCGCAAGGTCTCTTTCTGCAGTGGGGAGAGCCTTGGTTAGATCTATTCGCCACCGAAGAGAACGCGCAATGTCATCAGTTCTGCGCGTTGGAATTTCCAAGGCGGCACTCGCTCGGCGACGCTTTTCGTCGCGAGTGGAGTTGCGGTCTGTTGTACGCCTTTCCGCCTATACCACTTCTATCCAGAGTGTTGAAGATTCGGCACGACCGGGCCCAAGTCATTCTTGTGGCTCCGGACTGGGCTCGAAGAGTTTGGTATCCAGAGCTACTCAGTATGAGCGTAGATCCCCCCGATCCGTCTGCCTCTTCGGGAGGATCTTCTGTCGCAGCAGCAGGGGACGGTCCTCCACCCGAACCTGTCCAGCCTCCACCTGCTTGCGTGGAGATTGAGCGGTGGCAGTTGATTCCTTTCGACTTGCCTCCCGAAGTTTGTGATGTAATTCTGGCAGCCAGGCGTCCCTCCACTAAGGTGGTATACGCCTGCAGGTGGAACAAGTTTGTGGCATGGTGCACAGCAAAGGCTGTGAATCCCCTTTCTGCCCCTCTTTCTGAGGTTCTTCTGTTCCTTCTTTCCCTGGCCCAACAGGGTTCTGCCCTGGGTACCATCAAGGGCTATCTTTGTGCCATCTCGGCCTTCCTCAGGCTTCCTGATCAGCCCTCTTTTTCAAGTCCCCTGTTAACAGGTTTCTAAAAGGCATTACACACCTCTTCCCTCATGTTCCGTTTGTGATGCCTCAGTGGGACTTTAACTTGGTTCTTACCTTTCTTATGTGCGCTCCCTTTGAGCCTCTGCACAACTGTCCTCTTCGTCTTCTGACTCTGAAGACAGCCTTTCTGGTGGCCATCACCTCTGCTCGGTGGGTGAGTGAGCTCCAGGCTCTTTCATGCAAACCTCCCTTTCTGTCTGTCCATCCAGACAAGGTTCTTAGGTCGCGTCCGTCCTTCTTGCCAAAGGTGGTTACTGCCTTCCACATTGGGCAGACCATCACTTTGCCCACCTTCTTTCCGCCTCCGCATCCTTCCAGAGGAAGAGAGGCTCCACCGTCTGGACCCAAAACGTGCGCTTTCCTTTTATATCAACCGCACACAACACTTCCGGGTGGATGACCAGCTCTTTGTTGGCTACGTGGGCGCCAAAAAAGGTCGGGCGGTGCACAAAAGAACCATCTCCCGCTGGGTAACCTTGTGTATCAAAGCCTGCTATTCTTTGGCTAAGAAGGAGCCTCCTGTTGGGCTGCGTGCCCATTCCACCAGGGCAACGGCTGCTACCACGGCCTTAGGCTGCGGTGTTCCGCTGCAGGATATCTGTCAGGCAGCTACGTGGGCCTCGCTGCACACGTTTACCAAGCATTACTGCCTTGACAGTCGGGTCCGGAGGGACGGCTTCTTTGGCCGTTCTGTCCTCCGGGACTTCCTTGTCTGATCTTTGTTCGCAGACCCACCACCGGGGTTGGTATTGCTGTGGTATCTATTCTAAGGTAAGGAATCTGTCACCAACGTGTCTCTTTCAGATGCACAAGTTACTAACTTGTGTAACGATATATCTGTAAGAGACAGTAGTTAGTGACAGATTCCTTACCGCCCACCCATCCTCCCCGTTCTGCAAACTGATTTCTAGGGTTAAGGACATCCCTTTCAGGGCCCTAGTATTTTTCAGACACCTATGTCAGCTTCTTGCATGGCTCTGCGTTCCTGGCGCGGCAAGTCGTGTACAGAACTGACAGCGCGCAGGGGTGGCGTCTAAGTACTGCCCGCGACGTCATCCCGGCAATCACGACGCCGGACGCAGAGCCGCACAACGCCGCCTACCGACGCGCAAGGGTACTGCTACGCAAAAACTTTCCGGATCCAGTCTGACGCCTGGGGATATTCGAAGGTAAGAAATCTGTCACTAACTACTGTCTCTTACAGATATATCGTTACACAAGTTAGTAACTTGTGCGTTAGGTGTTACAAAAGCCAAGCCTAGTCTCCCGAGCTGCTTCCTCACCGCCTGCAGCAGTGCGCTTCCCGCTGTCTCAGCTCCGAGGACTCCATCGCGGGTAACTCTCCTGCAGCCGGTCCCGCCAGCATGGTCCTCCTGTCCTGGTCCCCAGGGCCCAATCCCTCGATGGCGGACTGCTGCGAGAGGCCGCTGGCGCCGGTAATACAGCTCCCCGATCAATCAATAGAGGGAAAACAAGATGTCACCTCTTAATGCATAACTCTGCCCTGCCGTATTCTCACGTGCTACTTGCATCCTTCGCCCAGCACAACTAGGACAATGTCCGTCACCTGTTGCCACGTCTCTTAAATACTGGTGCGCTCTGCTATTCCCGAGAGTGTGAACCCTTACCCCGTGGCAGTGCGCACTGACATGCAGCATTCCTGAATGCACCCACGGCGTGCCAGCACGCTGCCCTCGTGTCCTCCCAGGTCATGCGGCCACCACGTCATCCCCGACCCGCCTTGTGATCTCAGGACTTCACCGCTCAAATGAATGCATGGCCTGGCAGCATAGCTTGACGTTGGGAGATTCTATATTTCGCCTCTCGGCATGGCTGCTTTATTTTCATTCGCAGATTGATTCTGCTTCAAAGTGCAAGGGGTGTTCGCAAAACGAGCGTCTAGATTCTTATCATTCAGTAATGACGGGTAAACTGTGACAACCCCTCTCAGCCAATACTGACGCTCGCCAGGATTGGCTTAGCAGGGATACTTGCCGCCCATTAGGAGACCGAGGGCTGCGGCGTTGATCAACCCTCGCTCTCCTAAAGCGCAGCCGCCAGCCAGAGCGAACACTAGTGCGCATGACTGGGCTGGTCGGAAAAATTCTGACCCAAACCCAACATGTGCATTAGTGCTGCTGTGCGCTCCGCGCCACCCCCTGGCCTGTGCTGAGTCTGACAATGACATGTCGGTCAGCATGACGCGGAGTCAACCTGCTGGCTGCCCCGCCCACCCCCTTCAGACGGAGCCGCTGAGGGAGCTGCGGGCGCGGCTTGTGGGTCAACGCCCCATTGCCTTCATGGACGCACCGCCACTGCTATGTAGGTGGCGTCTGTCTACTTGCATGACGTTATCTGCGTCACCTATAGAGGCGCCACCTTGGCGCACTGACGTCAGTTTGATTTACGCGTCAGCTAGCGCAGATCCGTGAATGGACCTACCCTGTTTTCCCTTTTTAGGTCTTGCCTGAGCCAGCGCTTAGCGCTGCTTTCGGCGAGAGTTTTAGTAAGCGGGTTTTGTAAGTGCAAACAGCAGTGGCTTTCGCTGGCGACCAGCTTGCGTTCACGCGAGCGTGCACGTGCGATCAGGCACCATATGGCTTCCCTCGCCATCTGGCTTCCCACCCTGATAACTGGCAGCGGCTTTTATTGCTCGCGATTACTTTCACTTTCGCGGCCGTGTCAGTTTCACGGCCGATGCTTGTTATCCCAGGAGGAGCCCCTTACACTTGAAGTGCTGACTCAAAAATGCATGTGGTGCGTGACTGCAACAAAATTGTGATAGAGGGAAGGGAAATGCATTACGTAAATGAAACAATGCACTTTACATTCAATGTGTTTATATCTCACATTGTTCTAAAACATTGCACATGTTTACAATGATGCGCCGGGAAAGGTCGTCGGTGCTGGGATCATAACTCAAGTCCCCAGATTAAATGCAACAAGTTAGCCTCAATATTATTATACCGCCGCCCAGATGGCAAACATTTCCTGACAAATTTCCATTTCTTCCACGATTACTAACACAAGAAAAAGGAAGCAGCTTTAATTGAAATGTTTAAAAATCAGAACATTCGTGGCTACGGGCAGAGCATGTAAAACTGCACATATTTCTTTCTGTACAGAGACCCTGTACTCTCACAGGACAAAACGTACTTACTGATTGGATGTTCTGTGGCTAAAACATCTGTTAACTCTTTTTTTCCTGGCTCCTCTTGTCAAACTTTAGAAGTCAAGCCCCCTAACTTCCTGTTTTCACTCTTCCCTGAAACAGCTGCATTCTTAATCCAGTCCCCCACGTTAGGCCCGCTCCCCCCCGCCACCCCCCCTCCCGCCGTCAGTCACCCCAAACTGTCGCTTCAGAGCAGCACGCAGAAAGGTAAGAAACTGAACCGTTTGCATGTAACGCGATGAGCACTAATGGGTAAAGATGGAACACTGCTCAAACTATTTTGAGATATGTGCGGCTCGTCATAAAGCGCTTCAACGCCTTGTCAGGAGTAGGAAGCGCCATATTAATCCAATTACAATGCAGCACAATGGAGATTAATAAAAATCACGGATTTAACCCCCAAAATATAAACCAACCATAACAGCCCTCAAATTATTGTTGTTGGAAGGTGGGGCTCAACAGCACTTTCCTTAAGCCCCCAGCCTCTTCACCTCGGCAGTTGTTGCTCCTGCTCCGCTGCGATATATGGGATGAAAAACAAAGCCTGATTTAATTTTAACTTGTAATTGGGATTGTGCAAAGCTCAAACATATTTTGTAAAAATGTATGTAATGAATTATTCACTGACTTGAGGAGGAGAGAAGATGTGGCATAACGACCAGAGTTGCCAACTTTGTTGTTGGGGTTCTTTTAAATGTAATTAAACAGGGCAACCTAGTTCTAGTCTCTGCGTCGGCTCAACATCGTGTGTTTCTCAGCAAATCACTTTATTTTCATGTGCTTACTGAAAATAAATGTGTATTGGACCTGGTGTCCATTTAAAGCTCTACAGTACCTTCTGGTCGAGTTAAAACTGCAACAACAAAAACAAGCATTGGCATAGCCAATAGGTCTCGCCTTTGGGACCTTATAAGTGTTTAGTTATCCTGCACAATATCCTTGGTGCAACAACATCAACTGTTGCATGGCTAAACACTTATAAGGTCCCAAAGGCGAGACCTATTGGCTATGCCAATGCTTGTTTGTCGATAGTTTTTGGTGTTCAGGTTTTCCACAATGCCGAAGAAGACTTTTGTATTCAAACTGTGCGGCGACTGCCATCGTGCCATGTCGGTGACGGATCCACACTTAATTTGTCTCTGGTGCCTGGAGTTTGACTACAACTCTAAGTCGTTCTCTGACTGCCGGTTCATGGCTCTGAAGGCTTTGAGGGAGCGGCCCCTAAAGCTGCTTGCGGCCTGGTGCTCTGCTCCATGCAGTTTGCCCCGGAGGTCTCGTTCTCAGTCCCGGTCAAGAGGAAGGTCCGGGCACTGCTCCGGGAATCCTAAGTCCTCGTCCTACCACTTGAAGTAGTCGGGTTGGTCAGCACCCCAAAACCCATACCCACCATGAACCCTAAAATCACCCTTGGCACCCCAAAACCCATACCCACCATGAACCCTAAAATCACCCTTGGCACCCCAAAACCCATACCCACCCTGAACCCTAATCACCCTTGGCACCCCAAAACCCATACCAATCCTGAAATTACCATTTGCACCCCAAAACCCAAATCCACCCAAACCTTGAAATTACCCCTTGCACCCCAAACCCCATATCCACCCTGAACCCTAAAATTAACCTTGGCACCCCAAAACCCATACTCTCCCTGAACCTTAAAATTACTCTTGGTACCCCAAAGCCCATAACCACCCTGACCCCTAAAATTTACCCTTGGCACCCCAAAACCCATACCCACCATGAAACCAAAAATCACCCTTGGCACCTGAAAACCCATATCCACCCTGAACCCTAAAATTACCCTCAGCACCCCCAAAACCCTTACCCTGAACCCTAAAATTACTCTTGGCACCCCAAAACCCATACCCACCCTGAAGAATAAATCACCCTTGGCACCCCAAAACCCATACCAACCCTGAACCCTAAAATTACCATTTGCACCCCAAAACCCAAATTCACCCTGAACCCTAAAATTACCCCTGGCACCCCAAACCCCATATCCACCCTGAACCCTAAAATTACCCTTGGCACCCCAAAAACCCATACCCATCCTGAACCCTAAAATTACCATTGGCACCCCAAAATCCCATACCCACCATGAACCCTAAAATCAACCTTGGCACCCCAAAACCCATATCCACCCTGAATCCTAAAATCACCCTTGGCACCCCAAAACCCATACCAACCCTGAACCCTAAAATTACCATTTGCACCCCAAAACCCAAATCCACCCTGAACCCTAAAATTACCCCTGGCACCCCAAACCCCATATCCACCCTGAACCCTAAAATCAACCTTGGCACCCCAAAACCCATATCCACCCTGAATCCTAAAATTACTCTTGGCACCCCAAAACCCATACCCACCCTAAACCCTAAAATTTCCCTTGGCACCCCAAAACCCAAATCCACCCTGAACCCTAAAATTACCCTTGGCACCCCAAAAAGCCATACCCACCCTGAATCCTAAAATTACCCTTGGCACCCCAAAACCCATACCCACCATGAACCCTAAAATCACCCATCGGAACCCAAAAACCCATATCCACCCTGGACCCTAAAATTACCCTTGGCACCCCAAAACCCATACCCACCCTTAACCCTAAAATTACACTTGGCACCCCAAATCCACCCTGAAGCCTAAAATCAACAATAGCACCCCAAAACACATACCCACCCTGAACCCTAAAATTACCCTTGGCACCCCAAAACCCTTACCCTGAACCCTAAAATTACTCTTGGCACCCCAAAACCCATACCCACCCTGAACAATAAATCACCCTTGGCACCCCAAAACCCATACCAATCCTGAACCCTAAAATTACCATTTGCACCCCAAAACCACCCTGAACCCTAAAATTACCCCTGGCACCCCAAACCCCATATCCACCCTGAACCCTAAAATTACCCTTGGCACCCCAAAAACCCATACCCATCCTGAACCCTAAAATTACCCTTGGCACCCCAAAATCCCATACCCACCATGAACCCTAAAATCAACCTTGGCACCCCAAAACCCATATCCACCCTGAATCCTAAAATTACTCTTGGCACCCCAAAACCCATACCCACCCTAAAATTTCCCTTGGCACCCCAAAACCCAAATCCGCCCTGAACCCTAAAATTACCCTTGGGACCCAAAAACCCATATCCACCCTGAACCCTAAAATTACGCTTGGCACCCCAAATCCACCCTGAAGCCTAAAATCAACAATAGCACCATAAAACACATACCCACCCTGACCCCTATAATTACCCTTGGCACCCCAAAACCCATACCCACCATGAAATCTAAAATCACCCTTGGCACCCCATAACCCATATCCACCCTGAACCCTAAAATTACCCTTGGCACCCCAAAACCTGAACCCTAAAATTACACTTGGCACCCCAAATCCACCCTGAAGCCTAAAATCAACAATAGCACCCCAAAACCCATACCCACCCTGACCCCTATAATTACCCTTGGCACCCCATAACCCATATCCACCCTGAACCCTAAAATTACCCTTGGCACCCCAAAACCCATACCATGAACCCTAAAATTACTCTTGGCACCCCAAAACCCATACCCACCCTGAACAATAAAATCACCCTTGGCACCCCAAAACCCATGCCAACCCTGAACCCTAAAATTACCATTTGCACCCCACAACCAAAATCCACCCTGAACCCTAAAATTACCCTTGGCACCCCAAAAACCAATACCCACCATGAACCCTAAAATCCACCTTACCACCCCAAAACCCATACCCACCTGAACCCAAAATATAGCCTTATCACCCCAAACCCACCCTGGACCCTAAAATTTCCCTTGGCACCCCAAAACCCATACCCACCATGAACCCTAAAATCACCCTTGGCACCCCAAAACCCATACCCACCCTGAACCCTAATATTACCCTTGGCAACCCAAATCCACCCAGAACCCTGAAATTACCCTTAGCACCCCAAAACCAATAACCAACGTGAACCCTCAATTTACCCTCGACACCCCATACCCAACATGAACCCTAAAATTACCCTTGGCACCCCAAACCCCATATCCACCCTGAACCCTAAAATTACCCCTGGGCACCCCAAAAACCCATACCCACCATGAACCTAAAGTTGCTCTTGGCACCCCAAACCCACCCCAAACCCAAAAGTTACCCCTGGCACCCCAAACCCCATATCCACCCTGAACCCTAAAATTACCCTTGGCACCCCAAAAACCCATACCCATCCTGAACCCTAAAATTACCCTTGGCACCTCAAAATCCCATACCCACCATGAACCCTAAAATCAACCTTGACACCCCAAACCCCATATCCACCCTGAACCCTAAAATTACCCCTTGGCACCCCAAAACCCACCCCAAACCCTAAAATTACACTTGGCACCGCAAAACCCATACCGATCCTGAACCATAAATATACCCTTATTACGCCAAAACTCAAACCCACCCTGAACCCTAAAATTACCCTTGGCACCCCAAAACCCTTATCCACCCTGAACCCTAAAATTACCCTTCGCACCCCAAATCCCATACCCACCTTGAACCTTGAAATTACCCTTGGCACCCCAAAACTCATACCCACCCTAAACCCTAAAAAAAACCTTGGCACCCCAAAACATATACCCACCATGACCCTAAAATTACCCTTGGCACTCCAAGGCAAAGGTAGAGTGAGGAGAATGGAGACGGAAATGGGGAGGAAGAGGGGGAGAGGTAGAGAGGAAAGGGAAGAGGAGGGAGCCGGGTCTGTGGCGAGGCAAGAGTTAAGGAGAAGGTGAAGAGAAGGGAGGGCAGAGAAGGTACGGGTAGGAGTATGGTGGGGAAGCAAGAGGTGGGGGAGGGGAGGGGAAGGGTGAGGGTTGCAGATGGGAAGGAGAGGGAGAGGGGAAGAGCAGGGGAGGGGATGTTTGAGAGAGCGGAAAGGGAAGGTATAAGGAAAGGGTACTGTCACGTGGTTACCAGATACATAATCAACATCTTTACGTAAGCATGAGCCCGGAAACCATGATGCTACTTTTGCGCACAACACTGCATGTCTTTATTTTGCACGCCTCTGTTTATGCCTTTCACATGAGAACTCTCTGCTGTGCTCTTCTCTGCCTGTTCCTGGAGTTTAGTCTGAACATAGTGAGCAAGGTCGATAAACACTGACTCTTGTTGTTCTGGTCAGGCCCTAGCACTTAGACAAAACATACCAATGCAGCTGTTTCTGCTGGAGGATCCTACTTTGATATTACGTGGATGCATGTTTAGGTAACACACACTTGGAGAGGGACCTTTCCAGGGAGAAGAGCAACATGCACCAGTGATGTAGAAATACGATCTATGGTGGTTAGGCCTTATAGTCCTTTATCCACTGTCTTTATGAAATTATATCTCCCTTTATGATTAATGGCCTTGCTGCAATGCTAACTGTATTGATATTATGCATTTTGCTGCTGGTGGTGGCTCGTATACTGCAGTTTAGAGCACGTTAGTTAAAATAAATATTTTAAACTATTTGTGTTTGTCAGATCTTATTGTGGACAAGTACGAGAATGTGAGCGAAAAGGTGTCTTGTTACCGCGATTCCTGGGAGATCCGGGAGTGTTGTGTTGGGTGTCTAATCATTGGTTTCTCCATTTGTGAGTAGGAGAGCGAGTGAGACACTATAGCTAGTCGGTCCTGGGCTCGTGGGTACTAAGACGGTAGGAAGGCTTAGCCCCTATACACCAAGGTCCCATAATCCTACACATAGTTCTGTGTATGTGCAGAATCCCTGCAACAGTACAAAGGGGTGAGGGAAGTTGGGGGGGAAGGAGATGGAGGGGAAAAGATGAGGAAAGGGCAGTGAAGGGTGAAAGAAAGGGAGAGGGGGTGGGAAGGGAACAGGAGGGAGAGGGGACAGGCAGGGAAAGATGGAAGTTGGAAGGGTGAAGGAAAGGAAGTGAGGAGAAGTGGAAAGGGTGAAGTGGGGAAGGGAATGGATGGGGAGGGGAAATGAGGGAGAGGGGTAGTGGGAGGGAGAAGTAAAGCAGGGAGAGGGGAAAGGGAATTGGAAGGAAGGGGAAGAGAATGGAAGGTGAGGGGATTGTGAAGGGGAGGGAACGGTGAAAGGAAGGTGGACGGAGAGTGGAAGTGAAGGGGCAGGGTGTGGGGGTGGATGGGTTAGGGAAGGGTCAGATGGGAAGGGATTGGATTGGTGAAGGGAGGAGTGGGAAGGGTGCGGAGTCAAGGGGTAGGGGTTGGGACGAAGAGAAGGGTAAGGGGAAAGAGGAGGGAAGGGTGAGTGGAAGTGAGGTGAAGGAAGAATGAGGAAGGGATGGGTGAGGGAGGCGAAAGGAAGCAGAGGGGATGGGAACAGATTGGAAGGGAAGAAAAGAGAATGGGATAGAAGGGGAGGAGACAGTGAAAATGGGCAGGAATGGAGAAGGGAAAGGGGTAGAGAGGAAAAAGTAGAGATGAGTGGGTGATGGGACCGGAAGGGGGAAGGGAAGAGAAAAGAGAGGGATGGTGGGAGGGAGAGGGAAAGCAGGAAGGAGAGTGGAAGGGGAAGAGAATGGGAGGTGGAGGGAGAGGTGAAGGGGCGGGGAGTAGGGGTGGATGGGTTAGGGAAGGGTGGGGTCGGAAAAGGGAAGGGGGAGGGGTGGGGAGGGAAGGGATGGCAAGCGGTGGGGAAAGGAAGGGAGGAGTGGTGAGGGTGGGGAGTCAAGGGTTTGGAGGGGAAAGGAAAGGAAGAACGGAAGGGTGAGGGGGAGGGAAGGGAGGTGAAGGAAGGATAAGGGGGAAGGGTGGGGGAGGGGAAAGGGAGCAGAGGGATGGGAACATATTGGAAGGGATTGGAGAAGAAAAGAGAATGGGATGGAAGGGGAGGGGAGGAGAGGAGCAGTGAATGGGAGCGAATGGAGGGGGAGAGAGGGAAAGGGGTGGAGAGGGAAAAGGAGAGATGAGTGCAGGATGGGACTGGAATGGACAGCAGGGGAGAGGATTGGAGAGGTAAGGAAGAAAGTAATGGAAGGGAAATGGAAAGAAGGGGATAGGAGAGCAGAGATAGGAAATAAAGGCAGAGAAGGACAAAAGGGAAAGATAAGGGGAGGGGTTGGGTGAGTAAAGGGAAGGTCAGGGAAGAGATGGGGAGGAAAGAAGAAAAAGGGAGGGGAGGCAAAAGGTAGGGAGGTGAGGGGAAGGTAAGGGTAGGGAAGAAGAGGGGAAGGGGCGTGTGAAGGGTGCGAGGAAGGGAATGGTGAGGGAGAAGGGAAAGGAAGAGGGAGGAGTGTGGTGGGGAAGCAAGGGGAGGGGAAGTGAAGGGAACAGAAAGGGTAGGCAAAGGTGAGGAGAGGGGAAGAGAACGGAAGGGGGAATGAAGGTGGGAAGGAAAGGGGAAGGAAAAGTGGTGGGCAAGTGGAGAGGGGGAGGGAAGAGATGTGGAAGAGGCATGTGGTGGGGAGGGAAGGGGGTGGAAGTAAAGGAAGAGAAGAATAGGAAGGGGGGGTGGGGGAAGGAATCAAACTGAAGGGAAGGGAGGGGATGGAGATGAAGGGGGAGAGGGGAAGAGAATAGACGAAAAGAGGTACGGAAAGGGAGGTAAAAGGGGTATGGGATGGGGAAGGAAAGTAGGAGGGGGAGGGGAGTTCTAGAGCAAGAGTGAAGGGAAGGATTGGGACGGTGGAGTATAGGGAAATGTGAAGGAGAGGGAAGAGGAAGGGTGAGGAGGCAAGCAGTAGTGGAGGTGAGGGGAAGGAAGTATTGGGAAGTAAGGGGGAAAGGTGAGGGAAGGGGATGGAAGGGAATGGGGGATAGTGATGGGGAAGGGGAGGGAGAGCGAAGGCAAGGGGTAGGGTGGTGAGGGAAAGGAAATATAGGAAAGAAGGGAGAGGTGAGGGGGAAGGAAGGGTGAGGCGAATGGAACAGAATGGTAGGTAAAGAGAATGTGAGGGCTGGGGAAGGGAAGGAGAGGAAGAGTGGGGATGGTAGGGAGGTGAGAGGAAGTCAAGGGTGAAGGAAGGGGAGGGAGAGGGGAAGGCTAGTAGAGTGAGCGAGGGAATGGAAGGGAGGGTGTAGAGGCAAGGGTGTAGGAAGGTGAGGGGAAAGTAAGGGTAGGAAAGAAGAGGGGAAGGGAAGAGGGGTGTGGTGGAGAGGCGAGGGGAAGAGAAGGGACAGGACGGGTGTGCAAGGGTGAGGAGGGGAAGAGAGAAGTTGGGAAGGGGAAGTGAAGGGAAAGTAATGGGGAAGGAAAAGTGGTGGGGAAGTGGGGAGGGGAGAGAAGAGATGGGGAAGAGGCATGTGGTGGGGAGGCAAGGGGAGGGGATGGGAAGGGTGAGGGAAAGGAAGAGAAGAATAGGGAGGGGAAGTGAAGGGTGGGGGAAGGAATAAAACAGAAGGGAGGGGAATGGAGAGGAAAAGAGAATAGAATAGAAGAGAGGTGAGGGAAGAGGAGTAGGAGATGGGGAAGTGGGAGGGGAGGGGTAGAGTAAGCGAGTGGAAGGGAAGGATTGGAGAGGGGAGGGTAGGGAGATGTGAAGGAAGGGGAAAGGTGGAGAGGGTGAGGAGGCAAGGGGTAGGTAGGTGAGAGGAAGGAAGTGTAGAGCAGCAAAAAGGGGAGGGGGAAAAGAACAAAAGTGATGGGGAGGCGAAGGGAAGGGTGGGATATTCTTGTTTGTACTTTGTTTGTTTCCATGGCTTTATTCTGCCACTGCAGAATATTCCAGTTAGAATGTATATAGTTGAAACTTCTGCTCAGTGGCAGTTGTTTCTGGATGTTGTCCTTGTATGTGGCTGGTGTTTTCTTTTTGGTAATAAATACCAATTTCAACAGAACCTGTACCTACTGGAATTATTTCAACTTACAACTTTACATTGGCGACGATTGGGCCGAGAAAACTTCAACACCCAGGTGCAGACCCTGGTTTATCGGTCTACTTTTGGGAAGTAAGTGTATTATTTCCCCATCGAGTGACTTATTCTTATTCTACTGACTTTGAAGGATTTCTTATAACGTGCTGCTACAGTTTTACCTTTACTTTTAAAATATTATGCCGAATTGTACCGAGCCAGCGGGTACTGAGCCAGCGTGTATTTTCTAATATTGCGTGGCTTAATCTATTTTTAGATCAATCCCTTTTGATCTACAGACTTTACGATTGTGGATTCCTCAATTTTTTTTTACTTGATTTATTGGTTGTTGTCTGCACATATTTTGAGAGCAACTCACGCGCTGCCGCTCGAGAGCTTTCAACTATTCTGCCTCGAGAGCTATTGACTGTTCTATGCGCTGCCACTCGAGAGCCATTAATTTGCTCTGCGCGAGCCTCGTATCTTCACGAGCTCTTCACGCGCAGCTGCCTGACAGCACTCATCGGATTCCGATCTACGTCAGCCTCAAGTTTACAAGCTTTTCATACTGTGCCGCTTGACGTCTACAAACATTAATACTCACGTTAATGACTCCGCTGGGATTTCTTTGCAGCATCGTACCGGCACTTCTGTGAGCTTTTGGAATGTTTATGCTCCTTTCAGTGCCGCGACTTCTTCTGTGATGCGCACACATTTCTACACGTGAAAGACTTCCGTTTTCCTCATCAGTTTTTGCGCAACTTCCTGCAGCTCATAGACCTAGACAGAGGACTCACCTGTAGTTCTACTTGTCTTCAATCAACATATCAACATATTTATCCGCTTCTGCATTTTAGCTAATCTTACATTGTACTGTTGGATGAACGAACTCTATTAACTTCTTTACTGCTTGTTCTGTTTTATTTATTTTTCTTTTTTCTCTTTTTGCTTTTCATTTATTTACAGGTCATTTTCGGGTATCTTCGGATATCGGTGTGCACTCCACTTTTCTATCTCGTTGCATACATCATGCAACATATTGCACCTCCTTGCTTTCTCACTTCTCCTGGTGATCCACCCTTAATTTGGTCTAAATGGAAAAAAGTGTTTTTAAATTACGTGAAAGGTACTGGACCTAATTTATCTTCAGAAAGGAAAACTTTATTAGTTAATTATTTAGGAGCAGAGGGTCAAGATGTATACGAGAATTTACCTAATTTGATGAATGAGAGAGAAGGTGATGGTTTGAGTGAATTTGATATAGCTATAAAAAAACTAGACAAACATTACTTACCCAAGGTTTCAATAATCTTAGAGGTTTCATTTTGGTAAAAGAAAACAACATGAAGGGGAATCTGTTGAAGATTTTGTTACTGCATTGAGAAAATTAGCCTCTCTGCAATTTTGGGGAGAATACAGAGGAAAGAATACGTGACCAATTTATGTTAGAATGACGGAGTGACAAAATTAGAGAAGAGCTTTGGTGCAAGAGTGATCCCACATTGTCTGAAGTACTTATTATTGCCAAACAAGTTGAACATTCTAGTGAATGCATGAAAGAATTACAAAAAACTAAAAGCATTGTCAAGACTGAGTCCACAAGTGAAACGTCAGGTGTTAATGTTGTTTCTTCGACCAAAGGTAAAACTCTTGCGTCTACTAAACCTAAAGGTTTTTGTTTTAGATGTGGGAATCCTTACCATATGGCGAATTCTTATGATTGTCCTGCTTTACATTTAGTTTGCAGGGTTTGTGGAAAGAGAGGCCACTTTGCTAAGTTTTGTAAGTCCACAAATATGAAAAAGTTAATACTGTTGGGGAAATGGAACATGATATTCTGTTGCAAGTAACAGACATTAATGTCAATAAGGTGCATGAAGTGAGTTGCTCACATCCTTCTGACGTGGTATGTGTGAATGGTTGTGATGTTGTAATGATGGATTCTGGTGCCAAACTGTCTCTAATCTCAGATATTGAGTTTGAAAAAACCTTTAAAGGAAACGTTTCTCTCATTGCACCTGATGTTACACCATACAGTTATGGTGGTAAGCCTATTGAGTTGGTTGGGTACTTTCAGGCAGATTTTGAATTCCATGGGAACAAAGCTATGGGAAAGATATGTGCCTGTGAAGGGTGACTCGATTTTGAGTTGGCAACAACAAAAATTGCTTGGAATTTTCTTCGATCCCAATCTTGATCCTCCTGTGCAGGTGAGAAAGGTTGACACGATGTCCGATCAATTCCGTCAAGAGTTTCCCCACAGTGTTTACTGAGAAAGTTGGTTGTGTAAAAGGGTATGTTAATCACATTAAGATTAAGGATGGTGCTACCCCCGTAAGATGTATGGTCAGGAATGTGCCTTTGAGTCTTCAGGATGCGTTGCAGAAAGAATTGAAGACTTGAGGTCGAAGGAATTATTGAACCGTTGGAATCTCCCGAGTGGTTGGCTCCAGTGGTCGTTGCTACTAAGAGTTCTGGAGAGATTCGTCTTTGCATTGATCTTCGTCATTTGAATAAGGAAGTTGTGGAAGATAAGTTTCCTCTTCCGAATATTCAAGAGATGGTGACTTTGATTGGTGGTGCAAAACATTTCACCACTCTTGACTTGATGTCTGCGTATCATCAAGTTAGATTGAGTGATGATTCTAAAAATTTGACTGCATTTGTGACACCTTTTGGTGTCTTCCGATTTAACCGCATGCCATTTGGTCTTTGTTCTGCTGCTTCTGTTTTTCAACGATTGATGGCGTCCTTGTTGAAAGATTTGGATGGAGTTAAATTCTTTCAGGACGATGTATTGATTTTTAGCAACGATTTGTTAGATCATTTATGCAAAGTAAGATGGGTATTAAGGATTTTTGAGAGTAAGGGCGTAACATTGAAATTGAACAAGTGCAAGTTTGGTTTGAGTCAGATAATATATTTAGGTTATGTGATTTCAAGTGATGGTGTTCGTCCTAAGCCAGAATTGGTGCAAGCTATTGCAAAGTTGTCTCAACCCACTAAAAAGGAGGACATACAAACCTTTCTAGGAATGGTTGAATTCTATGCACGTTTCGTTCCTAATCTTGCGAGCCGGTCTACAGCCATGCGTTGTCTTTTGAGGAAGGGAGAGCAATTTGTGTGGTCTGATGAATGCACTAAAGAGTTCAAAGATCTCAAGAGTTAACTTGTGTCGGTTCAATCTTTGAGAAGTTTTGTTACTGGGATGCCATGTATTTTGTATACGGATGCCAGTATCAAAGGTCTGGGTGCAGTATTGAAACAGACATGGATCCGATGAAGTCACTGTGTTATTTGCTTCCAGGTCTTTGAGGGGAGCTGAAGAGCGTTATTCGACCATTGAGAGGGAAGCTCTGGCTATATTTTGGGCTGTTAGGAAATTCAAGCAATTTCTGTGGGGAGTCAAATTTACTGTGTGTTTGGATCATAAGCCTTTACAAGAAGTTTTTATGAAAAGGGTCTTGATTGCATATCTTCTAGAATATTCAAGTGGTTGGTTGCGTTACAGGACTTCAATTTCTCTGTTGTCTACTTACCTGGCGTAGAAAATAAAGTGGCGGATTGTTTATCTAGGATGAGTGCAGATGTTTTGGTTTCTGTTGATGAATGTGATTGGTGGAAAGAGGAAGATGTTAAAGTGTGTGTAGTGACTGGCGGTTGTGTTACTGAGGAAGAGTGGTGTTTAGAGGTTGAAAGAGATGAGGTTCAAAAAGAGATTATCAAGAATTTGTTAGATGAGATGCAATGGAAGAAATCTGAATGTTTGGCGGGTTTTGTTAAGGTGATGGATGATGAATTATCTGTTTGCAATGGTGTTCTTTTTAGAGGGGGAAGATTGGTTCCTCCTTTGGGAATCCGAGAACGATTGATTTGTTTAGCACATGAGGGACACCAGGGCATTTGCAAGACCAAAGAGCGTTTAAGGTCCAAGTATTGGTGGCCAGGAATGGATATCATGATTGAAAGGATGGTTCGAGCTTGCTCTGAATGCAAGTTGAGTGACAAAAGTCTTAAGGTGAGGAAATCTCCCATGGTGTGTAGAGAAATTCCTTCTGAGGTATGGGAGGAAATCGCTCTTGATATTTTGGGACCTATCAATGTCGATAGTGTCACTAAATATGTGTTGGTAGTCATGGATATGCTTTCTCGCTGGCCAGAAGTTGGAATTACTTATGAAGATAATACCTCTTCTGTTGTTAAATTCTTATCTGAGATATTTGCCAGAGAAGGTAATCCAAGATCAATACTCACTGACCTTGGAGATCTGAAAGAGACACGTTAGTGACAGATTCCCTACCTTAGAATATCCCCAGGCTGGATCCGGAAAGTTTTTGCGTAGCAGTACCCTTGCGCGTCGGTAGGCGGCGTCGTGCGGCTCCGCATCCGTCGTCTGCGTCGTGATCGCCGGGATGACGTCGCGGGCAGTACTTAGACGCCGCCCCTGCGCGCTGACGTCAGTTCTTCTTTTTGCCGCGCCAGTAAGCGCAGATCCGGGAAGAGCAGTGCCCTAGTCAATTTTTGACTAAATTTTGGGTGATTTTTTCACTGTTAATTTTCGAGTCATCTCGACTCCTAGGTGTCGGTAGGGATGCCCGGCTACAAGCCATGCGACGTCTGTGGTCGAATGATGTCGATCACAGACCCACACTTAGTGTCTCTACTGTCTCGGCCGAGACCACGACACGAAGTCGTGCCCTGACTGCCGGGCCTTACACCCGAAGGCTTTGCGAGAGCGGTCTCCAAAGCTCCTCGAGGTCCGGCAGTCGGCTCCGCACCGCACCAAGCCCCGGTCCTGTGAGAGGTCGAGGGGCCGGTCGCGGAGCCTCCGCCGGTCGTCGGAGTCCAAGTCTTCGCACTCCTCGGGTAAGTCGAAGCACAAAAAGTCTAAGAAGCGTCATCGCTCTAAGACTTCGCCTCGCCGGTCTCGCGACTCGGCTGAGGCCCCTGTCGGCACCGTCCCCGCGGCCCCGGACGTACCTGTGGAGGCGCCCCGCATTACCTGTCCTTTCCGGGTTCGGGGGCGACTCCGGCCCAAATACAGGAATTCCTGTCGGCCATGGCCTGCCTCTTCGGGCCTCAAGGTCCCTCCGGTGCGCCTTCGGGCCCCGCGGGCCCTGATGGGGTTGCTCCGGCGGCGCCGACGACTCCGGTCCCGGCGTCGCCCGTTCCGCCAGCCTTGATCCCGGCCTTGGCTCCGGCCCCGGCCTCGATCCCGGCTCCGGTGGTACCGCAACCCCGATCGACGCCGGTTGACCTAACCACGCCTCCGCCGATGTCCCCGGTGCCGTTCCTGACGCCGCCCGGGGCTCCGGGCGGCGTTCCCCTGTTCTCTCCAGTTCCGGACATGGAGCCGGACCGGCATCGCTCGACGCCGGCCCCGGCGCCGATGAGACCTTGGGTCCCAGATGTCCCTCCTCCTCCATATTTTGAGCCAGAGGAGGACCAGGAGAGCTGGGAGGGGTCGGAAGACCCTCTCACACAGCAGTGTGAGTATGATCAGGACTGGGCAGAGGAACTTGGGGATGCCAGTGGTCTGGACACTTCTCCTGACTCTGGCATGCTGTCTCCTCCTTCCGTGGCTACGGAGGAGGGAGCAAATTTCGCAACGGTGTTGCGTAGAGCAGCTGAAGCCTTGCACCTCCAATTGCCTACTGTGGCTGTCAGGACTAACCTCCTGACGGAAGTGCTTCAGCCGGCAGCTACCTCCTCGGAGCCATTGCTGCCGTTTAATGATGCACTGTCTGACGTTCTTTTGGGCACCTGGTCCAAGCCCACCACAGGGGCTCCTGTGGATAGGAACGTGGCCCGACGCCATCGCCCTGCTCCGGGCGACCCCTTGTTTCTCTCTCAACATCCCACCCCGAGAGCTTGGTTGTCCAAGCCTCTGCCTCCCATACCGCCTTCCCTACCGCCCCTCCGGATAGGGAATCCAAACGCCTGGACCAATTTGGGAAGAAGGCCTTTTCTTCCTCCAGTGCTGGCTTGCGGTCCGTCAACACCGCTTGCCTTTTGGGCCGATATTCCCACTCTCTGTGGGATTCGGTGGCGGCCGTTTTGCCCCAGTGTTCTGAGGAGGTCCAGACACTGCTTACCCGCACCATTGCGGAAGGTAGGGATGCGGCAAAGTACACCATACGTTGTGGCCTTGATACCGCCGACTCGCTGGGCAGATCGCTTGCAACGACGGTGGCGCTGCGTCGCCACGCCTGGCTGAGAACAACTGGTTTCTCGGGTGATGTCCAGAATACACTCATGGACATGCCCTTTGATGGAGTCGGTCTTTTTGGTTCCAAAGCAGACCATGCGCTGGAGCGTTTTAAGGACTCACGGGCTACTGCCAAGTCCCTGGGCCTTTCTGTTGTGCGCCCTCCGCTAACCTCTGCTTTTCGCCCCTTTCGTGGCCACGGAAGGGGCGCCCAGGCACGTCCGCTGCCCAGCCACCGGCCCGCGCAGCAAGCGTCTTCGCGTGGCCGAGGACGTGGCTCCCGCCGTGGCGGGTCGGGCAAACAGTGTGCGGGTCAGGCCACCAACTCCGCCCCGTCCGCGGCCCCCAAGCCCTCCTAGTCCTTCTTTTCAGGTGCACAGCACGCCAGTAGGGGGCAGGGTCTGCCATCACCTTCACCACTGGCGTGCCATCACCTCGGACAGGTGGGTCTTGGACATTGTCCGAAGGGGCTACTCCCTCCCCTTCGAGACCACCCCCCCAGCCATGCCACCTCCATTCCACCGCATGTCAAGGGATCACTTGGTGCTTCTGCAGAAGGAAGTCACGGCCCTCTTGACCAAGAGGGCCATCGAGCATGTTCCGACCCCAGAAGTAGGATGTGGTTGCTACTCCCACTACTTTCTCGTGCCCAAAAAGGACAAGGAGGACATGCGTCCTATCTTAGACATCCGGAACGTCAATCGCTTCCTCCGGAAGGAGTAGTTCAAGACGCTCACCCTAGCTCAGGTCTTGACTGCCCTCGACCCTGGAGACTGGTTGGTAGCGTTGGACTTGCAGGACGCCTATTTTCACATCCCCGTCCTGCCGGCCCACCGGCGTTACCTCGCGGTTCCCGGTAGGCCTCGAGCATTTTCAGTTCACCGTGCTCCCCTTTGGCCTTACAAGTGCCCCTCGGGTGTTCACGAAAGTGATGGTGGTGGTCGCAGCTCATCTGCGCCGGGCAGGGGTTCCAGTCTTCCCCTACCTCGACGACTGGCTGCTGAAGGCGGGCTCGTCCCAGGCAGTCGTCTCACACCTCCAGACTACGGCCGAACTCCTGCACTCGCTGGGGTTCTCCATCAATGTGCCGAAGTCGCATCTGATTCCTTCTCCACAGCTCCTTTTCATCGGAGCAGTTCTGGACACGACGCAGTTTCGGGCATATCCTCCCGAACGGCGAGTCCGGGATATTCAGGCTATGATTCCGATCTTTCAGCCTTTATCCTGGTTTTCGGTACGGATGACCCTGAGGCTGCTGGGCTTCATGGCCTCCTGCATCCTGCTGGTCGATCATGCCAGATGGCATATGCGGGCTCTGCAGTGGGACCTGAAGTTCCAGTGGGCGCAGCACCAGGGCAACCTGTCCGATCACGTCCAGATCTCGGAGGGGACTGCAAAACAGTTGCAGTGGTGGCTCTCAAACCGGCAATGGATCATGGGCAGATCCCTCTCCCTTCCCCAGCCAGAGCACACAGTTGTGACGGACGCGTCCCTTCTGGGATGGGGCGGTCACATGGAAGAGGCGGAGATCAGAGGCCTCTGGTCTCCGGCGGAGTGCCGGCTCCATATCAACATTCTGGAGCTCCGGGCGATCCGACTTGCACTCAAGGCATTCCTTCCCTCTGCCAAAGGGAAGGTAGTGCAGGTGTTCACAGACAACACCACCGCCATGTGGTACTGCAACAAACAAGGCGGGGTGAGGTCGTGGACCCTCTGTCAGGAGGCTCTGCGCCTCTGGACATGGCTGGAACATCAGGGCATGTTCCTGATGGTTCAACACCTGGCAGGTTCCCTGAACGCCAGGGCGGACGAACTCAGCCGCAGGTGCCTGATGGATCACGAATGGCGTATTCACTCGGAAGTGGCGCAAGGACTCTTTCTGCAGTGGGGAGAGCCTTGGTTAGATCTATTCGCCACCGAAGAGAACGCGCAATGTCAGTTCTGCATGTTGGAATTTCCAAGGCGGCACTCGCTCGGCGACGCTTTTCGTCGCGAGTGGAGTTGGGGTCTGTTGTACGCCTTTCCGCCTATACCACTTCTACCCAGAGTGTTGAAGAAGATTCGGCGCGACCGGGCCCAAGTCATCCTTGTGGCTCCGGACTGGGCTCGAAGAGTTTGGTATCCCGAACTACTCAGTATGAGCGTCGATCCCCCGATCCGTCTGCCTCTTCGGGAGGATCTTCTGTCGCAGCAGCAGGGGACGGTCCTCCACCCGAACCTGTCCAGCCTCCACCTGCTTGCGTGGAGATGGAGCGGCGGCAGTTGATTCCTTTCGACTTGCCTCCCGAAGTTTGTGATGTAATTCTGGCAGCCTGGCGTCCCTCCACTAAGGTGGTATACGCCTGCAGGTGGAACAAGTTTGTGGCATGGTGCACAGCAAAGGCTGTGAATCCCCTCTCTGCCCCTCTTTCTGAGGTTCTTCTGTTCCTTCTGTTCCTTCTTTCCTGGCCCAACAGGGTTCTGCCCTGGGTACCATCAAGGGCTATCTTTGTGCCATCTCGGCCTTCCTCAGGCTTCCTGATCAGCCCTCCCTTTTCAATTCCCCGTTGTTAACAGGTTCCTAAAAGGCATTACACACCTCTTCCCTCCTGTTCCGTTTGTGATGCCTCAGTGGGACTTTAACTTGGTTCTTACCTTTCTCATGTGCGCTCCCTTTGAGCCTCTACATAACTGTCCTCTTCGTCTTCTGACTCTGAAGACAGCCTTTCTGGTGGCCATCACCTCCGCTCGGTGGGTGAGTGAGCTCCAGGCTCTATCATGCAAACCTCCCTTTCTGTCTGTCCATCCAGACAAGGTTGTTCTTAGGACGCGTCCATCCTTCTTGCCAAAGGTGGTTACTGCCTTCCACATTGGGCAGACCATCACTTTGCCCACCTTCTTTCCGCCTCCGCATCCTTCCAGAGAGGAAGAGAGGCTCCACCGTCTGGACCCAAAACGTGCGCTTTCCTTTTATATCAACCGCACACAACACTTCCGGGTGGATGACCAGCTCTTTGTTGGCTACGTGGGCGCCAAAAAGGTCGGGCGGTGCGCAAGAGAACCATCTCCCGCTGGGTAACCTTGTGTATCAAAGCCTGCTATTCTTTGGCTAAGAAGGAGCCTCCGGTTGGGCTGCGTGCCCATTCCACCAGGGCAACGGCTGCTACCACGGCTTTAGGCCGCGGTGTTCCGCTGCAGGATATCTGTCCGGCAGCTACGTGGGCCTCGCTGCACACATTTACAAAGCATTACTGCCTTGACAGTCAGGTCCGGAGGGACGGCTTCTTTGGCCGTTCTGTCCTCCAGGACTTCCTTGTCTGATCTTTGTTCGCAGACCCACCACCGGGGTTGGTATTGCTGGGGTATCTATTCTAAGGTAGGGAATCTGTCACTAGCGTGTCTCTTTCAGATGCACAAGTTACTAACTTGTGTAACGATATATCTGTAAGAGACAGTAGTTAGTGACCGATTCCTACCGCCCACCCATCCTCCCTGTTCTGCGAACTGATTTCTAGGGTTAAGGACATCCCTTTCAGGGCCCTAGTATTTTTCAGACACCTATGTCAGCTTCTTGCATGGCTCTGCGTTCCTGGCGCGGAAAGTCGTGTACAGAACTGACGTCAGCGCGCAGGGGCGGCGTCTAAGTACTGCCCGCGACGTCATCCCGGCGATCACGACGCCGACGACGGACGCGGAGCCGCACAAAGCCGCCTACCGACGCACAAGGGTACTGCTACGCAAAAACTTTCCGGATCCAGCCTGACGCCTGGGGATATTCTAAGGTAGGGAATCTGTCACTAACTACTGTCTCTTACAGATATATTGTTACACAAGTTAGTAACTTGTGCTTCAATTTGCCTCCAAAGAAATGATGGAGTTTTTGACAAGTAGAGGTATCACTCACAAAAAGTGTGCATTATATCATCCAGAATCAAATGGTATGATTGAAAGATTTAACAGGACATTGAAGGAAGCGATACAAATTTCAAGAAGTAATGGAAAGGACTGGATACATGATGTGAAAAGAAGAGTTGAGTACAGGCTCACTCCTCATTCTACTACAGGTTTATGTCCTTTTGAGTTATTTAAAAAACGTAAACCACATACCCTTGTTGAGCCACCATGGGTCAGTAATTATTCTGACAATGCAATCAGTAGTGATGAAATATTAGTCTTCACGGGAAAGATCTTGCTGCTCAGGTCGAAAAGAAAAAAAATTATGATGTCCGTCATGCTGTGAAATCTTTCCAGGTTAATATTGGAGATATTGTTAAAGTTAAGTTGCCCGAAAGATCTAGGGGTATTTCCAAGTTCAGCAATGCATATACTGTGACCAAAGTGTTCAAAGGGGCAGCCAAGTTGAATGACGGACCCATTTGGAATTTTAATTGTTTGGTTAAGATAGAAAGTATCTAAATTTTCTATGGGGAGAAGATGTGTGATATTCTTGTTTGTACTTTGTTTCCATGGCTTTATTCTGCCACTGCAGAATATTCCATTTAGAATGTATATAGTTGAAACTTCTGCTCAGTGGCAGTTGTTTCTGGATGTTGTCCTTTGATGTGGCTGGTGTTTTCTTTTTGGTAATAAATACCAATTTCAACAGAACCTGTACCTACTGGAATTATTTCAACTAACAACTTTACAAAGGGGTGGGGTGAACGATGTGACAGGATGGGGATGGAAAGGGAAGGTTAGAGAATGGTGAGGGGACGGTAGACGGTAGAGGGGGGAGGGGAGAGGGGAAAAGATGAGGGGGAAGGGAGAGAGGGAGGGGAAGGAAAGAGGGTGAGGGGAAGGAAAGAGGGTGAGGTGAAGGAAAGAGAGTGAGGTGAAGGAAAGAGAGTGAGGTGAAGGAAAGAGTGAGGTGAAGGAAAGAGTGAGGTGAAGGAAAGAGTGAGGTGAAGGAAAGAGTGAGGTGAAGGAAAGAGTGAGGTGAAGGAAAGAGTGAGGTGAAGGAAAGAGTGAGGTGAAGGGAAGAGTGAGGTGAAGGGAAGAGTGAGGTGAAGGGAAGAGTGAGGTGAAGGGAAGAGTGAGTGAGGTAAAGGGAAGAGTGAGTGAGGTAAAGGGAAGAGAGGGTGAGGTAAAGGGAAGAGAGGGTGAGGTAAAGGGAAGAGAGGGTGGGGTAAAGGGAAGAGAGGGTGAGGTAAAGGGAAGAGAGGGTGAGGTAAAGGGAAGAGAGGGTGAGGTAAAGGGAAGAGAAGAGTGAGGGGAAAGGGAGGGGAGAAAGGGAGAAGTGAAGGGAACGGCAGTGAAGAGATGGGCAGGGAAGTGTGGAGGAAGGGAGGGGTAGAGAGGGTGAGGGGTGGGAAGGGAAGGGAAGTAAAGAAAATAAAAAGGGGTAGGGAGGTGAGAGGAATTCGGGAAGGGAAGAAGGGAGGGGAAGGGTGAAGGGATGGGGAGGAAAGGCTGAGGGGGAAGAGGGGGAGAGTGAGGGAGTGTTGGAGGGGTGTGGAGGGGATGGGAAAGAAGCAGTGGGGAAGCAAGGAGTAGGGAGGTGAGGGGAAGGAAGTTTAGGAAAGAAAGGAGGGGAGGAAGGGAATGGGGTGGGGGTGGGACGGGAAGGGAAGGGAAAAGGTGAGGAAGGGAGAGTGGGGGGAGAGGTGAAGGGAAGGAATGGTGAGGGTTGGGATGGGAAGCGATAGGGAAGGGGAGGAAAGTGAAGGGTGAGGGATGGGACAGGAAGGGGTGTGGTGGGGTTGGGCAGGGAAAGGAGAAGGAAGGGAAGGGTAGAGAGGAAGGGTGAGGAGGAAGGGAAGGAATGGTGGATAGGAAGGAGAGGATGAGGGAACAAGAAGGGAAGGAGAAGGAAGGGTGAGGAGGAAGGGAAGGAATGGTGGAAGGGGAGGATGAGGTAACGGGAAGGGTAGAAGGGGAGGGAGGGGATGGGGAATGGAAGTGAAAAGAAGGGTGATGGGAAGGTGAGGAATAGGGGAAGAAGTCTGAAAAGAAGGGAAGAGATGGGAAGGGGCAGGGTAGAGAGAGGAAGATGTGAAGGGAAGGAAAGGGGGGGGTGGATGGGGTAAGGAGGTTGAGGGGAAGAAAGTATAAAGACATTCAAAGAGAAGGAGGGAAGGGTGGGAATTGGAGGAGAGGGAAAGAGAAGGGGTGTGGTGGGGAGGGTAGAGGAAAGGAAGGGGGAAGGGAAGGGGTTGGGCGAGCGATGAGGTTGGGGAAGAGGTGGGGAAGGGAAGGGGTGAGGAGGGTGGGAAGGTAAGGGGTAGGGAGGTGAGGGAGAAGGAAGTATAAGAGAAAGAAAGGAAGAAAAGAGGAGGGGTGTGGAGCGGAGGCAAGGTGAGGGTGAAGAATGGAATTGGTGAAGGGAAGGGAAGGCCAGCGGAGGGGAAAGGAAGGGAGGAGTGGGGAGGGTGGGGAGTCAAAGGGTAGGGAGGTGAGGGGAAGGGAATGGTGGGGTAGGTAAGAAGGGATGGGTGAGGGGGAAGGGAGGTGAAGGGAGAAAGAATAAGGAGGAAGGAAAGGGGAAAGAGCAGAGGGGATGAGAACAGAGTTGGGTGGGTTTGGGCAGGGAAAGGAGAAGGAAGTGAAGGGTAGAGGGGAAGGGTGAGGAGGAAGGGAAGGTAGGGGAAGGGAAAGAAAGGGAAAGAAAGGAAGGGGAGTGAGGGGAAGGAGGAGATGAGGGAAGGATGAGGAGGTAAGGTGTAGGAAGGGGGAGGGAAGTGAAGAGTAGGGAAGGGAAAGAAAGGGAAGAGTAGGGAAAAAGAAAAGTAGGGAAGGGAAAGAAAGGGAAGGGGTGAGGGAAGGGAAAGAACGGGAAGGGGTGAGGGAAGGGAAGGAATGGTGGAAGGGAAGGGGAGGATAAGGGAACGGGAAGGGGGACGGAAGGGAAGGGGAGGGAGGGGATGGGGAAGGGAAGTGAAAGGAAGGGTGAGGAGAAGGAGAGGGATAGCGGAAGAGATCAGAAAGGAAGAGAAGAGATGCAAAGGGTAAGGGAGAGAGGAAGATGTGAAGGGAAAGGATAGAAAGGGAGGGTGGGGTTCGGAGGGAAGGGGTAAGGAGGTTGAGGGGGACGAAGTATAGATCCGTTCAAAGGGAAGGGGGATGGGAGGGAAGGGATGTGAATGGGAGGCGAGGGGAAGAGGAGGGGAGTGGTGGGGAGGGGTGAGGAAGGGAAGGGGTTAGGTGAGCGATGAGACGAGAGATGGGGAAAGGAAAGAGAAAGGAAAGGGGAGAGGAAAGGAGAAGAGAAGGGGTTGGGCGAGCGATGAGGCGGGAAGAGATGGGGAAGGGAAGGGGTGGGGAGGGTGGGAAGGTAAAGGGTAAGGAGGTGAGGTGAGGGGAAGGAAGTATAGGGAGGAAGGGAAGAAAAGAGGAGGGGTGTGGTGCAGAAGTGAGGGGAGGGTGAAGAATGGGATTGGTGAAGGGGAAGGGAAGGCGACCAGAGGGGAAAGGAAGGGTCGGGTAGGGAAGAAAGGAAGGTTGAGGCAAAGGTGACGAGAAGGGAGGTGAAAGGAGGAAGAGTAAGTTGGAAGGGAAGGGTGAGTGGAAGGATGAAGGGAGGAGAAAGAGCAGAGGGGATGGGAACAGGGTGGGGTTGGGCAGAGAAAGAAGGAGAAGGAAGGGAAGGGTAGAGAGGGAAAGGGTGAGGAGAAAGGGAAGGTAGGGGAACGGAAAGAAAGGAAGGGGATTGTGAGGGGAAGGAGGAGATGGAGGGAGGGTGAGGAGGTAAGGGATAGGAAGGGGAGGGGAAGTGAAGAGTAGAGAAGGGAAAGAAAGGAAAAAGAAGGGTGTGTGGCAGAAAGGGAAGGGTGAGGGACGGAAAGGGATGGTGGAAGGCGAGGGAGAGAGGAAGGGGAAAGGAAGGAATGGTGGAAGGGGAGGATGAGGGAATGAGAAGGGAAGGGGGAAGGAAGGAAAGGGTGGAAGGGGAGGGTGGGGAAGGGAAGTGAAAGGGGTGAGGGGAAGGGGAGGGATAGGGAAGAGATTGGAAAGGAAGGAAAGAGATGCGAAGGGGTAGAGAGGGAGATGTGAAGGGAAAGGATGGGAAGGTAAGGGACGGAAAGGGAGGGTGGGGAGTGAATGGGTAAGGAAGTTGAGGGGAAGGAAGTATAGAGACGTTCAAAGGGGAGGGAAGGGATAGGAATGGGAGGGCAGGGGTTAGGTGAGCGATGAGATGGAAGGAGATGGGGAAAGGAAAGGGGAGAGGAAAAGAAAGGGAAAGAGAAGGGGTTGGGTGAGCGATGAGGCGAGAAGAGATGGGGAAGGCAAGGAAGGGGTGGGAAGGTAAGGGGTAGGGAGGTGAGGGGAAGGAAGTATAGGGGGGAAGGGTGAGGGGAGGGAAGAAAAGAGGGGTGTGGTGCGGAGGCAAGGGGAGGGTGAAGAATGGGATTGGGGAAGGGGGTAGGGAAGGTCAGGGAAGGGTAGGCGAGCAGAGGGGAAGGGAAGAGTGGGGAGGGTGGGGAGTCAAGGGGTAGGGAGGTGAGGGAAAGGGAAGGGTGAGGGGAAGGTGATGGGAAGGGAGGAAGAATAAGGAGGAAGGGAAGGGTGAGTGGAAGGGTGAGGGGAGGGAAAAGAGCCAAGGGGATGGGAACAGATTGGAAGGGAACGGAACGGATGGAAATAAGAGAATGGGATGGAAGTGGAGGACGCGGTGAATGGGAGGGAATGGGGAGGAAGAGAAGGGAAGGGGTAGAGAGGGAAAAGGAGAGAGAGTGCGGGATGGGACCGAATGGATGGAATGGGAAGGAAATGAAGGGAAGGGGGACTGACAGAAGGGGGAGGATTGAAGAGGTAAGGAAGAAAGTAATGGAGGCAAAGGGAAATGGAAAGAAAGGGCGAGAAGGGGATAGGATAGGAGAGGAGAGATGGGAATGTAAGGCAGAGAAGGAAAAAAGGGATAGAAGCAAATAGAAAGGAAGAGGGAAGGGAACCTTCAAGTCAGTTTCAAGTTTGGTTTCAGTTTGATTTCAAGTTTGGTTTTCATTTGGTTTATATACTCACCTTATCCCTTTTGACCCATCCCCACCCACTTCTTTTTGGAGCCTGGTTGGCCCCGTCTGCTTCGGCCCCGTCTGCTTCGGCCTCTCGCGGGGCTCGGCTCCAGCCGCCAGCAGTGGTCCTCTCCGTCTGGTGCTCATGAGTGCAATGCTGCGGCTGCCTGGTTACCAGCCTTTTATACCAAGGACACGTCACAATAGATACTTTTCAACGTGTCATCCTGCATCACCGGTTTATGGGCGATGACGGGTTGCAGTGAAAGGGGGTGGGGTGGAGCAGCCGAGACACGGTTTTATTTCAATTTCCTAAAAAGAAAAAAAACTATATAGTCACAAAATGATTCTGCGATGAACCTCAAAGACGATCCCATCGAACTTCCTCCCCATCAGGGGCCTCTCCTTGTCTCTGCTGCGTCGGAGGCCTCCCCTCTGCACTTAGCGTGGACCTCGTGACATCACAGTGGAGGGCCTGGCACGCCACAGGTGTTCCATTCACAGGATTCTGCTGCTGGTGCTAGCGTGGACCTCGTGACATCACAGTGGAAGGCCTGGCACGTCACAGGCATTCCATTCACAGGATTCTGCTACTGGGAAGGCGCGGACCTTTTATATGAATTTAAAATGTGGAGTTTTCTTATTCTTCGTTTAAAATAAATATTTTCGACAGGCGCATTGTCCTGCACCAGGCGCGCAACGACTGTTGGGATGATAGGTTTTTAGCGAACACCCCCACCCCCTCAGCTGGCGTGGACTGGACTCTCCGGGCGGAGGCTGCAGGCCTAGAGGCCTACCTCACCGGAAGTGTCCCATCTCTTCTCCAGACAGTAGTGCTGGTCTCCAGAGCCATGAGGAGAGGTCTCTAAGAGATGGTCGCAGACAGGGAACTGTAATGGAGAGGCCCTGTACTGAGCTGAGCGACTCGGAGGAGATCAAAGGGGAAAGACTGAAACCAAGAGATGACAGGACAAGCATTTACAATGCAATAGGTCTCGCATTTGCGAGAGTTTGAGCTATTGGCGTTGTAAATAACAATGCCTATTGTTTGTGTTTTGAAAACTTGCGAGCTGTGCGTAAACATGCACTATGTAGGTTTTCTGAACAGAAATAAAATGCATTGTCATATACAATGCCAATTGCTCAAACTGTTGCAAATGCGAGACCTATTGCATTGCAAATGCTTGTTATGCAAAGGCATGAGGTACCTGACTAACTCACAATTGTAACAGCGTTTTTGTGACGCTGTCCTGGTGGCTTTATGCTGTGTTCGGCAATGATCCAGTCCCAGTCATAGCATTCAAGTCAGCCCTTTCATCCTTGTATGCCTTTGTTGCTACTGTAAAAGCAACTGTGAATGTGTATAAAAGCTGCAGTTTGAGTCCCAGATATCGGCGCCAGAGGAAGAGATACGATTACATATGCTGTCCGGGGCACAAGAATATAGGAGTTGAGCTGATGCTTCCATCTGTTTACAGTTCGCTGCCTTTACAGAAGCTCAAGGAGACAGTAATGTGACCTGGAAACCAGGGGTGACCGTGGGTGCCTGCAGGCCCTTGGAGTGAAAGAAAAGCTTTTCAGGCTGCTCACAGTTGTAGTTTACGGAAGGAAAAGCTTTTCTATTTACCTTAGAAAACCCCCATCAGAAAATAGTAGAGTTGAGAATACAAGTCACTTACATTGGCGCGCCTATCCTCGCGCGCCAATAAGATGTTTTGTTGACAAAGCAGATCGCCCTTCCATTTCGAAGCAACGCTCCTGTAAGGATTCTTTAACCAGCATCTCTACAAACTTTACTTGGTTGCAAGCCTGTGGACTTCTCCTGTCTCGACGCTAGATGGCGATCTTCCCCGCGCAAAGGCCCACCATGGCTGCCGGTCTGGAAGTACACCATCCCCGCTCCTTCAAGGGGCCCCAGTTAGTTCTATTCCAATGAATACTGATCCAGCGCGGTTAATATAAATTTCTCCTCAGGACACGAATCCAGGTAAATCATTCACTTCTACTAAACCATATGACGGTGGGGCCCATAACACCGCATATCATACATTCATTCACTCACTGGATTACACACCAAGGAGAAATGTGTTGCTGGAGGAACGGGATACCTTGTTAAATTAGACTAAAGCCTCAAACATCATATACATTAGCCTTTGATCCTGTCGGTTCCAAACATCAAGGTACTCCGCTCTTTGGTCGATGGACCAACTAGTAGAATAAGTTGATGATGATTAAGACCAGCTCAATCACTGTAAAACCTGTTCAACTTTAAACTTATTAATGAACTAAAGAACCAAAAACTCATTGTTGATTAGAATGAGATTTTATCTAACTTTTCATTTGCACGGGTGAGATTCTTAATTTATTAATCACTTTGATACATTAATAACATTTATATGAAAAGTTCTAGTAAAGAATTTGAAACTTGTGCATTACCCATTTAGATGCAGATAGGAATGGTTCACCAAAAAGAAGATAAACCGTAGATCACAGAGTAGACTCCCTAACTGACTGACTGTCCCACTAAATGGCCTCCTCGACGGGACCTCCCGTACAGATTTTCCCGCAACGGTCTCGTTCCTTTCCCAGTCAAGTTCGAAGTCAATGGCAGCAATAGCATCAATATCAACGACCACAGCAGCAGCATATAGGAAACCCAAAGAAGTGGCCTATAGAAACAGCAGCAGCATCCGCAGCAGCAGCATCAACATCAGCTCCCACATAAGAGCAGTCCCTTTTATACCCTACTTCTAGCTTACTACACAAAATGTTGCAATCCATAGGGGCAGGAATTACGCTAATTGGTCCATTTGAGGGGTGGTGATGATCACCTCATCGCTTTCCTTGTTCAAACTGGTTTCGGGGATGGTTAAGAGTTCAATGATTCCCATGACCTTTGGGTAAAAGCAGTCCAATTTGTCCATTCATTTTGTTGCGAACCCGAAGGTCACAATTTAGTTAGTTCATTTTTGTTCATGTACTTTTCTCTTTTGTTCCCACGAATACACACTGTCTTTCTTGGCACCCTCCTTATGGCAGGTCAACGTGACCTTGACATCTCTCACTCCGTGCACAGGCTGTACCCACGTGGTTCAGCTCCTCTATTTCTTCCGCTTAGAGGCCATCTTTTGGCTTCGTCACGTGACCGCATCTGTCTCGGCAGCCATTTTCACAACCTGGCCTAACTGGCCCCAACGAACTATCATAAGAACAAACACAATTAAAACAAAGAAAATAAGCCTTTCTGTTTCCCACCCGTCATTCTAAAGACCCATGTTAGGTGTTACCTAGCAGTAGCGACATTTAAAGCCTTTTTACTTACCATCTGCATTCTTTGCCACAATACAAATCTATTACATAGCATAAATCATGCGATTTTACTCTAATTAGTACGCAAATCACAATATTAGGGTTAGTCAACTTTATATTTGTAAATAAATTAGAATTTGCACAAACTTGCAGGTTACCCTTTATGTAGTGTTTACTAAAGGTGCAATTGTTGATTAATTCATGCTCCATAAAACAATTAGTATCGTTAATTCATTAAAACTCATTAATTTTCAAAAGAGAGGGGTACAAATTATTTTTAATTACCCTGCTCCATCAATTCCCCCCTTTGGTGATTTTTAATATCACCACTAAAACCCTATCCTACAATTTATCAGATAAATGTTTCTTGTCCACTTGCTTTTTGTTAGTTCATACAACGGTGTTTTTCTCATTTTGTCTTTTAGACCTTTTGTATACGTTCTCTTTTAATTCTTCCAATTCTATTTCTCCCATTTCTCGTTCTCTTTCTTTATTTTTCTCATTTTCTCTTTTTATTCTATTTTCTCTTCTCCTTTTAACACACACATATGCTAATCTCACTGATAACATTATCACTATCAGTGTTACTGATATTAGTATCTTCCCAATAAGAGAACTACCTATTTCTGTGAACCATTTTTGCATTGAGGAAAAACTCTTACCAAGTTTCTCCCAAACACCTTCAACCTCCAGTGGGACAATTTCTTTGTGCAAATCAGTAATATTCTTTATATACTTCTGTATATTCTCACTTTTGTCTGGAATGTAAGTGCAACAATGTTGGACTTTCAGCATTCCACAGACTCCACCCTCTTTTGCCAAAAGAATGTCAAGGGCAAGTCGATTTTGCATTACCATAGCTCTCATGGCAACCATTTCGGTTTTTACCATCAAGAACCCTCCAGCAGTATTCGTTGATAAACGATCTACTACTGTAGACAATTTCCGAATCTTGTATGCATTCAAAGATATTCCCACTGCTTGTATCACTGCTCCAAAAATGTCACCTACTATTTCTGAAAAACTTTCCCTCCTTCTACGTGATAATATTGTACCTATCTCGTGAATTCCTTTTATTCCTCTTTCCACATGAAAAATCTTTGGAAAGACCAGGCCTAAATAGCACGTTCCGTACCAATGGTCCGGCAACCTATAATAAGCTCTATTTCCGCAAATGTAATAGATCCCTGGAAATACTGGATCTTTTCCACCTTTAAATCCCCATCCTCCTAAAATTTTATATGTATCTCGCCATTCACTGGAACCCACGAAATCGTTATCATATATTGTTTTACTTCTACTAATACACAATTTTCCCTGTTGGGGCCAATCTAGAACCATAGCTGCATTAGTTTCTCCTTGTTCATTTTTCTCTTCAAACGCCCAAAGGGGTGTTTTTATCTTTTCTTCTGCTACCTTTCTCTGAAATTTAACTCTTCTGTTTTCTACCATATCCAAGAAAATCTTTTCTTCTTTCTTTAGTTCACAGGTAAGATTGTGTCTAACTATATACTCTAATGTTAGGTCTTTATTTTCTAAGAAAAATTCTCCAAACATTTTCGCAACTTTCACCTTATTTAATTCAGGAATAACGGGAATTTTTGCAAAAACAGTGTCTATATGAGTGTAATAATATTCTAATCTACCTGTTTTATAAAATAAACTAGCTAGAACACTACAAGTTATCCCATACGTCAAAGGAAGGTGATGATAAGTCACACCTTCTGTAACAGACGCAGGTAACTGCATACAAACCTAGCAATCCCTCACATCCATGGTCTCCACATATTCATACAGCAGTTTTGTGAAGACATTCTTGGAGAAATCAGTTATAGACTTATCCTTATGTAAATCAGTACTATCTACTAATGCTGCAGTGTTTTGTGTGATAGCTTCTTTATCCTTTTTCGTGTTATTTCCTTTTACAGACGTTTCTTCTACACTTAACCTAAGTGGTACTACTATTGCTAAAATAAGCCAAATAAACATCAGCAATCCTATACAAAAGAAACACATTTTACACCATCTACGTAAAAACTCACATCTAGATCTTCTATTCTCAGTGTCTACCATGTTGTACTATTATCTAGCTATATATATATATATATATATATATATATATATATATATATATATGTACAGAAAATGTCACCACACCTCAGAATGACTTTTCGGCCACTCTACCTTTTACTTTGTCTCGTTTCGGTGCTTTCTTCAGCTCTTTCCAGAACTCCTTCTTGTCTTGTTCAGTTTTTTGTGTCCAGTCCGGTTTTCGTACTTTGTCTTTTCAGTTTTGATGCATTTCACTTTCACCCATTGGTTTATTGCTTTCGTCTGGGCTTTTGTGACTGTTATCTTCTTTAATGTCGGTCAATGCGATGTATAGCCACTCAGGTGACTTGTATTTCAAGTTAGGTCTTTTCACTCTTTTTGTTTTTTGTAATTGTCCTTGTCCCTTTTGACTCGTTATTTCATTTACTTGTTCCGCATCATCTCTGTTCAAATTTATTATCTTATATCTCAGTCTTTTAACTTCGTGGGGCCAATTGTCTCCTTTTCTTGGCCTTTTTAGTTCATTTTCCTCTTCCTCTCGTTCAGCTCTCCAAGTTCTCTTTCTTGGTCCTAGTCTTTGCTTTCTTTCTTCTTCACTTTCTTCTGATTCTGTCTCAGACCTTACTTCACTTCCTCTAACCTTGAACCTTATGATCTCGATTTCTTTGTCTGAATCTGAACCTTCTTGTATCTCTTCTGTTGGAACATTTGATTCTATCCCTCCTCGATTGTCTTCCGCATTTGTTTTAATCTTTCTATCTGAATCTAAATTTCCCTGTGTTTCTTCTATTAGTTGGTCTGTCCCTACTACTCCTCGTGTTTCTTCCGGAATTTCTCCTATCTCTCTATCTGAATCTAAGTCTCCCTCAGTTAACTCAACTATCCTGGAGGAATTCTTCCATAACTTGTACTTGGTTGTTCGCTGTCACTGTCTCTTGGTTCAGTTTCTTTCTTTATAATGTCAGCTTTTGTTTTTCTCTTTTGTTTCTCATCGGATTCAGGTTGGTATGTTTCAGATTCTGAACTGGTATCCGATATTTCCAGATGTCGACTTACAGGTCGAGCTTCAAGATCTGGAATTTTGATCGTTTCAGATTCTTCTTCAGTTGTTAAACTTGTACCTGCTTCTTCCAGATGTCGACTTTCAGGTCGAGCTTCAGGATCTGGAACTCTACTTGTTTCAGGTTCTGCTTCGGATGCTGAGCTGGTATCAGATATCTCCAGATGTCGACTTACAGGTCGAGCTTCAGGATCTGGAACTCTGATGGTATGACTGGCATGAACCCAATTTTTCACACCTGCACATTTTACAGCAGTTGTTGTCACCAGGATCACTTGACGTGGCTTATCCCAGCAAGGAACCAAACAGTTTCTTCTTCTGTGGACTTTTATGCGGACCCAGTCTCCTGGATTCAAATCATGAGCTGGTTTTCTTTCAAGAGTGGTCGCATCCGGTCCAACCTGATGAAACACAGAATGTACCACATCAGCCAATCCTTTGCAATAGTCCAATACGAGATCATCAGTTATAGTCAGCAGTTTGTTGACAGGTACATGTGCTTGTCTCATTGCTCGTCCCATGATTATTTCATGAGGACTCAGACCTGTTTTTCTGTCAGGTATGCTTCCGATAGTCATCAGCACCAATGGCAGGGCATCTGGCCATTTGAGTCCTGTGGCTTGACACATTTTCCCTAGCCTATTCTTTATTGTTCCATTTACTTGCTCTACCACTCCAGAAGCTTCTGGTCTGTAGGCACAGTGTAATTTCTGTTGCATGTCAAGTGCTTCACATATCAATTGAATTAGTTCATTTTGGAAATGTGTTCCTCTATCGGTTTCGATCGTTACTGGAAAACCATATCTCGGAATGAATTCTCTCAGTAGGAGTTTAGCTACAGTAACTCCATCATTCCTTCTTGTCGGATAGGCTTCCACCCAACGAGAAAACAAACGACCACAAGGACATATTTCAACCTATTGCTCGGGAGCATTTCAATAAAATCTAGTTGCATTCTGGTAAAAGGACCTCCTTCACGTCCTATTGTCCCTAAACTCACTACTGTTTTCCTTCCTGGATTTATCTGTTGGCATGTAAGACATCTTTGACAAAGACTTTCAGCTATAGCTCTGAATTTTGGGTTGTACCAAGTCTGTCTGAAAAGTCTGATCATGGCATCCCTACCAATGTGAGCTTGTCCATGGTACATCCGTGCCATATTAGAAATCATGCTATCAGGCATAACTGGTCTTTCATCTCTATAAACCCAAACGTCATCTTCCTCTTTGTCTGCAACCTGCTTTTATCCAACCATCTTTCTCCTCTTCATTGGCCTCTTCCTGTAATTGCCTTACCTCATCCCAGGTTTCGACCACGTTAGTAAATAGCAAGGGACATGAAACATTCTCTTTTTCTCTCCTCCGATTCAGTGAGACCATATTTCTGGCACAATATTGGGCTACTTCATCAACATATTTATTTCCCACTGTAATATAGTCTGCTCTATTTTTGTGTGCAGCGCATTTCACCACTGTAATCCGTTTAGGCAGCTGTATCGCCTCAAGCAATTTCTTCACAAACTCACCGTTTCTGATAGGAGTTCCTGCAGACGTCAAGAAACCTCTCTGAGACCAGATCTGTCCAAAATCGTGGACCACTCCGAAGCCATACTGGCTATCCGTGATCACCGTAATTCGGACATTCTTTCCCAGTTTGCACGCCTGAATCAGAGCAATCAGCTCAGCCACTTGGGCTG
Source organism: Calotriton arnoldi (assembly GCA_963921515.1). Taxonomy (NCBI): domain Eukaryota; kingdom Metazoa; phylum Chordata; class Amphibia; order Caudata; family Salamandridae; genus Calotriton; species Calotriton arnoldi. Next base: position 130,377 of record CAWUFW010017792.1, read on the forward strand.
AACGTATCCCTCTCAAACAAGATGCTTCCATTATAGCTGCTACTGTACATACAGCATACGCAGCACATAAAACTCCTTCACTCGTTCTCAGACATGACCCGTCCACAAACATTACGTAATCTGATTCTTTTAAGGGCTCATCTTTAATATCTGGGCGAGGCTTTGTGCAAAATTCAAGCACATCCAAACATTTATGATCAACTTCCTCTTTGACTCCTACATTTTCTTCATCTGGCAGTGAAGTTGAAGGATTCACACTTGTGCACCTATCAATGGTTACATTGTCTGCACTCAAAATCACCTTTTCGTACCTAGTCAGCCGACTGTGTCATGAATTGGGTTTTGGTTCTAGTCAGAAGAATTTCAACAGTGTGTGGAACATATACTCTCAGTGGATATCCCATCACAATGCCTTCACTCTGTTCCAGACTCTCACAAGTAGCAGCTACTGCTTTCAGACATCGCCTTTGCTACCGGGTCTAAAACAGCTGAAAAATAAGCAATTGGTCTTTTCATTTTTCCATGCCTTTACACTAACACCGAAAATGCACATCCATCTCTTTCACTACCATACAGCTCAAATTCTTTTTCATAATCAGGCATTCCCAATGCCGGTGCCTCACACAACTTTGTTTTCAGTTCTTTGAAAGCCTTCATTTCCTCCTCATTCAATTCAATCGGATCTCTGACATCTCTTTTTGTCAATCGCTGTAAAGGTTTTGCAATTAATGAAAATCCACTTATCCACAGTCTGCAATATCCAACCATTCCAAGGAACATTCTCACTTCTCTCTGTCATCGGAGCTCTCATTCCTCGGATAATCCTTATTCTTTCTGTCACTTTTCGCATCCCTTTTTCAATCTTATGACCTAGATACTGTACTTCCTGACAAAATTGCAGTTTTGACGGGGACACTTTGTGTCCTTCTGCTAAATGATTCAGTAAAGCAATTGTGTCCGTAACACATGCTTCTTTAGTCTTTGATGCCACCAATAGGTCATCAATGTACTGAACCATCACAGATTTTTCAGGCATTTTTAAATCTTCCAATGATTTCTTTAGGATCTGATTAAAGATTGAGGGACTTTCTGTATACCCTTGAGGAATTCGGCACCATGCCATAATACGCTCTCCGAACCGGAACGCAAATAATGGCTGGCTGTCTGGGTGCAACTGAATAGAAAAGAATGCATGGCACAAATCAATAACTGTGTACCATTCTGCATCATGTGGAATCTGATATATTACAGCAGGGTTTGGCACAATTGGACAACAGGGGACAACGATTTTATTTACCTTCCTCAAGTCCTGTACTATCCTATATGTCCCATTTGGCTTTTTCAACCCCATTATTGGTGAATTACATGGGCTACTCATTAACTCTCTCAAAATTCCTTGTTCAATCATCTTATTAACTACAGGGGTTATTCCTTCAATAATTTCTGGCGTTAATTTATACTGTGGAGTATTTGGGTAATGTATTCCTTCTCTTATAGTAATCTTTACAGGGTCTACTCCTCTCATTAACCCAATGTCCTCGCCTGTGAAATCCCATACATTAGATCTGACCGTTTCTTTCAATTCAATTGGGATTTTCTCTGCGTCAAACACAGGAAACATGTCATTTACTCCTGGTTCCTGTTCTGCCATTGTCATTTTATACAGGACATCTTCATCTGGTGTCTGAAAAGCAATACCATCCGGGGTACAATAGATGGTACAATTCATTTTACAAAGCAGATCGCGTCCTAGCAAATTTACAGGACTGCAATCACATACCACAAACCGATGCATTTCTTTGAATGGTCCAACTTTCACCTCTACTGGTGTGGTAAGAGGCGCTTTAATCTGTTGGTTTGAAACACCTACAACTTGGATATATTCTCCTGAGGGAGGAAGGTTTGGAATTTCCAATGATCTAACAGTAGAACGGGTAGCTCCAGTGTCCACAAGGAATGTAACATTTACACCATTCACTTCTCCATCCACAAATGGACCTGACTGATCTACCTCTAGAGTTGCGCCAAGCACGCACTCTTCTTCCTCTCCTAGGCACCGTCATAAACTTTCATCCGATTCATTTCCATCCTGCCGTAACCAATACTGCGACACTGCAGCTGCGCGCGGTAATTTTGTTACCTGCTCTCCTCCGTAGAATCCTGTCTCTGCACTGTATTTCTGGGGGTTTACACTCTTAGGAAGAGGTGGTTGTGGCACCTGACTCTGTTGAGTAACTACCTGCGGTTGTTGCAGCTGTTGGTAACTCTCCTCATTCTGCACCTGTGGATTTAATGGTTGATTTTCCGTATTAGCTTTGGGAGGAAATTTACACTCGTTTCTCCAATGCCCTAACTTTCCGCAATTATGGCATGGCCATTTCTTTCTAGCCTCTTCTATTCTCATTTGACCTTTTCCCTTACCTTTATTCGGTTTGGATTTAGTTTGTCCTGCATCACTAGACTGATTATTCATTTGAGCCTCTTGCTTTTCTGCAACCTTTACTTGTGCCCACATCGCTTTTTCCTTTAGTTTACGCTGTCTACACTCTGTCATCACTACAATATTTGGCATACCTTAATACCTCATCTACAGTGCTATTCTGCCAACACAACATATGCTGCTTAATCATTTCACTTATTTCTGGTTTCAATCCATATTCAAATCTATATACAAAATGACTCATGTCTTTTTCACTCAACGTCTCATAACCACTATACTGTTTGAAAACCAAAAGCAACCTCTCGTAGTAGACATGTACAGATTCCTTACTTTCCTGAGTTGTTCTATCAATCTTTACCCAATCTGTTTCTTTCGGTGGAATCGTATTTTTCAAAAACGTGATGACTTGTTCATACTTTCTCATTACCTCTGGACCTGGGGCTCCAGTTTTTGCATCTCTAGGATATTCTTCCTTCGGCCAGTCAATTGTAATCTTACACTCTGTCCATAAATCTGCTGGTACTACAATGTCAAACAATCCATCCAGATCTTCCCACAACACCTTTGAAACTTTTACAAATCTTTCTACCTGTCTATACCATTCTACGGGTTTCTCTCTCAATCTTGGGAAGTCATTTGTAAATGACAATATATCCTGTCTGGACCATGGAACATGTACATAGCTTCCTCCTGGAGTTTCCCTCATCGGGTATTCCAGTGCTATTGGTTCTTTTTCCTTTACTGGAAAGGCCAACGATGCTTTATCGGTTGTTCCCTCCTTTCTTCTTATCCATCTGCTCCTCCATCTGTCCACATCTCCCCATTTTCTCAATAACACAATCAGTTCCTTTATCTGAGTTAATCGTCCTGATGTGTTCAGATTTTCTATATCCTTTTCACTAAAATCTACCCTATACGGTTTCTGCAGTCCTCTGATCTTTCCAAACTCTACTCCCAGTTCATTCACTGTTTCTTCCACTTTTTCATGCAAATTCCTAGCTCTCCAAGTAACACTCTTGAACATGAACAGGAGTTCATCATCTTGATATGTTTTCAATCTATCTGTACCAATAGTCCCTAAAATCAACTCTTCCATGTCTATCTTTAATCTGATTACATCCAACGGTTGCGGTTCTGCATCTTTCTTCTGTAAATTCCTCATCCACTCATTTAATTCTTCTGGAGTCGGACCTACAGGGGTACTATTTATTTCTATCCAATTTGTACTTCTCTCTGGGGTCTCAGTTGCTGACTCAGTTCCCATAGGAATCCTATTTATCTGACTCATTAACCGTAAAATTTGTAGGTGGACTCTATCTATATGAGCCAACCGGATCTCTTGTCTCTCTAGTTTCTGGGATTATCCCTTCTCTCATTCTTTGCATATTCAAATTCATTGGAATTGTCAAGGAGTGCTCATCTATTCTTTGGTTTTCAAATACTGGTATTACTGGTCCTATTGTCACTGGCACAGTCACGGCTTCCATGTTCATAGTTAATTCTCTTATTTTCTCAGTCAATTCTCTTGTGGTTCTTGCTAACTCAGCTGCATTACCACTATCAGGCTTTGCACTCTGAGGAGTTTCTGATTTTTCATAAGACCTATTTATTTCATAATTTCGTTCAGGGCTTTTATTCATCACAGTTTCCATAGGTGGTGCATTTGGTGTCATCACCGCAGAATTCTGTTGATATGGAGGTGGTTTTCTGTTTAAAATGTCTTCCAGCAACTCATCCTCTGTGTCGCTACCTCCACACCCATACCTCTCAGTTACTGCATGTTTCTTTTTCTCCGTACACTCTCTCCCTGTTACTTCTTCAACCGTTCTGACAGGAAACAAACCATCCGTCATATTAGCATACCTCCATCATCTCAGCCTGTCTTCATGATTCATTCCCCATACTCTTCCATAGACTAAACTATAATTCTTTGCACCTCTGTGTCTTTCTCTTTCATACATCTCATCTTCCCATTCACCTAACGCTTCAAACTGTGTTGGTCTAGGTTCAAGTTTCATCATTTTCTCTCTCAAATTTCGAAGTACAGCCGTGCTAAACGAACCGTTTTCTAGGAACGCTAATACTCCATCGTTCTGAGTATATTTTGTCCAATTTTCCAACCAAATACAAGTATGATAGCCATATTTCAACATCATATGAGAAGCTGGCGTCTTCGGCGGAGGAAGTACTTCTCCTTCCCTAGTCACTACCTTTTTGTCTTTCTTGAAAAAGTTTTTAATCTTCGTCATCCATGACTGTTTCTCTCTACCATACTCATAATAAGCCATATTGTTCGATTCTTTCTCTCCAATAAATTCACAAAATTCTTCACTACGCTATTCTTTCTATTGTTTAACTATTTGGACCTATCCCAGCGCGTTTCACACCAACGCACCAATCCGAAAACTCTACGTCACTCCTAACTGACCAATACCAGTGCGTCTTCACACCAACGCACCAATCAGGATGCTCTGTTTTCTCACAGCTGGCCAATACCAGCGCGGTCTTTGTTGACGTCAGTACTACTCCTGTCTTTTCTGACCCCTCCTTTACAATATTTATCAGCAGTTTTCTTACCTTCTTTTCTCGACTGAATTTTATTAGTTACAACGTAAAACACATTACCATTGTCTGTTTTCGCTTAACAAAAGGAATAGTTTGCTCTATCTTACAAGAATACTGTTTTGTTTGATAAGCGTAGCACTTCTCTCTACCTTACCCTTCTCTCAAGCAAGGGGTAAACCCGTTTCTCTGGGGATAAAACGCATGTGGAGACTACACTTCTCCTGAGAATTAAGGCCAGAGTTTCACAAGAAAACCTGTTGCTATTTCACTCATACGCGTTTTATACATGAAATGTCCCTATCATAACACAATCCTGTGTTATCACCAATTTTGAAAAATCAGACAATGCACAATTCCATGTGACTTCTCTTGCCACACGTGTCCACTTCCTACTTCCCGGAAGCTTCAAGATTTCGACTTACACATAACATAATACAATTCGACACGAAGTGTTAGACATCAATAATCAATAATCAATAATCACCAAACTAATCTATAGAAACCATAAATCTGCTACCAAGAAATCTGATCCAGCGCGGTTAATATAAATTTCTCTTCAGGACACGAATCCAGGTAAATCATTCACTTCTACTAAACCATATGACGGTGGGGCCCATAACACCGCATATCATACATTCATTCACTCACTGGATTACACACCAAGGAGAAATGTGTTGCTGGAGGAACGGGATACCTTGTTAAATTAGACATAATAAAGCCTCAAACATCATATACATTAGCCTTTGATCCTGTCGGTTCCAAACATCAAGGTACTCCGCTCTTTGGTCGATGGACCAACTAGTAGAATAAGTTGATGGTGATTAAGACCAGCTCAATCACTGTAAAACCTGTTAAACTTTAAACTTATTAATGAACTAAAGAACCACAAACTCATTGTTGATTAGAATGAGATTTTATCTAACTTTTCATTTGCACAGGTGAGATTCTTAATTTATTAATCACTTTAATACATTAATAAATTTATATGAAAAGTTCTAGTAAAGAATTTGTAACTTATGCATTACCCATTTAGATGCAGATAGGAATGGTTCACCAAAAAGAAGATAAACCGTAGATCTCAGAGTAGACTCCCAAACTGACTGACTGTCCCACTAAATGGCCTCCTCGACGGGACCTCCCGTACAGATTTTCCCGCAACGGTCTCGTTCCTTTCCCAGTCAAGTTCGAAGTCAATGGCAGTAATAGCATCAATATCAACGACCACAGCAGCAGCATATAGGAAACCCAAAGTGGCCTATAGAAACAGCAGCAGCATCAGCAACAGCATCAACATCAGCTCCCACATAAGAGCAGTCCCTTTTATACCCTACTTCTAGCTTACTACACAAAATGTTGCAATCCATAGGGGCAGGAATTACGCTAATTGGTCCATTTGAGGGGTGGTGATCACCTCATCGCTTTCCTTGTTCAAACTGGTTTCGGGGATGGTTAAGAGTTCAATGATTCCCATGACCTTTGGGTAAAAGCAGTCCAATTTGTCCATTCAATTTGTTGCGAACCCGATGGTCACAATTTAGTTAGTTCATTTTTGCTCATGTACTTTTCTCTTTTGTTCCCACGAATACACACTGAGTCTTTCTTGGCACCCTCCTTATGGCAGGTCAACGTGACCTTGACATCTCTCACTCCGTGCACAGGCTGTACCCACGTGGTTCAGCTCCTCTATTTCTTCCGCTTAGAGGCCATCTTTTGGCTTCGTCACGTGACCGCATCTGTCTCGGCAGCCATTTTCACAGCCTGGCCTAACAGGCCCGAACGAACTATCATAAGAACAAACACAATCAAAATTAAAACAAAGAAAATAAGCCTTTCTGTTTCCCACCCGTCATTCTAAAGACCCATGTTAGGTGTTACCTAGCAGTAGCGACATTTAAAGCCTTTTTACTTACCATCTGCATTCTTTGCCACAATACAAATCTATTACATAGCATAAATCATGCGATTTTACTCTAATTAGTACGCAAATCACAATATTAGGGTTAGTCAACTTTATATTTGTAAATAAATTAGAATTTGCACAAACTTGCAGGTTACCCTTTATGTAGTGTTTACTAAAGGTGCAATTGTTGATTAATTCATGCTCCATAAAACAATTAGTATCGTTAATTCATTAAAACTCATTAATTTTCAAAAGCGAGAGGGGTACAAATTATTTTTATTTACCCTGCTCCATCAATACCTGTGAGATCGGATATTGAGGGGCCACTATTCACACTCAGCAGCAGGCCGTGCCCGATTAATTTTGTTACTCCGGGGCGTCTGGTGCCCTTATAACTAATGTCTACATTTGCGCATCGCTGGCTTAATGTAAGTCCGAGATGCTGCTGGCCAACTGACATTTGAAATTATTAATAATAATTGATGGCAAAGGTAATCCAGTTAGCAATATTTTTGGCAATTTCAGTTTGAAAATGTTATTCCTCTGTGCACCACAGATGTTTGGAGTTTACACAATCTGAAATAAGTCCTCCTAGTGTAAGTTTCAAACATTTTAGAATCGCGCACGAGAGCCATTGCACGTATTACAAAAGGTCTAGGGGACATCTCCCAAAAAGTTTCCATTTTCATGGATCCCTAACAAAATCTCGCAACGCGCTTTTTCACCGTGTTTTTTTTCTAATTAGGCACCTGCCGTGGGCGTCACCGCCTATTAGGTTCATTTGCTGCCTTCCAAGTTAACCTTCCCTTGCAGCTTTAACATGAGGGTGTATTATTAAGCGACCTCTTTAGGGCTCATTGTATCGACGTCAGTGTGAGGAAGAGCTGAATTGGCTCTGCCCACAGACAGCACATACGCACGCGAGTCCGACAAGGTGTCAGAGAATAGTGGGCTCCAGCAAAAGTATTTTTAACCAAAACTCTCAATTGCGGCGACAAACTGGTAGCTTCCAAACTCCCGAGTGTAGCAAAGCTACAACATAAACAAGCACTGAAGTGTTTGTCACAATGACGTGTTGGAACGCTATTTTAAAACTACAGTATTGTCAAAACAGTGAAAGTTAGTCGGCGTCCAAAACCGAATCCGAGTGCACCCTCGACCCCTCGCTCCATTTCGCGCAAAGCCTCACTTAATGGAGAGAAGTTAAAAAAAAAATCTATCTATCAGTGTATGTGTTATATATATATATATATATATATATATATATATATATATATATATATATATATATATAGATATCGGCCATCACTGCTTGCATCCTTGCTATACTTTACTGTGAACGTAAGGGCGTCCCCTCATCAGGGGTACAAAGCGCTATATAAATGAAACTAAAATGTAACCAATGTGCACACAAGCAGAACTTAAGAGTTTAATTTAAAAAGCACATGCATGGTACAATTTTAGTAGAAATGGATCGTTCCACACCATTGCAAAAAAATGCTGAAAGATGATTTAATTTATAATTTGACACGATCTAAGAAAATAACCAAACATGCAGATGCATATGGGAGGAAATGAGACACACCCGTTGCCCACAGACAGGTCACAGCTGGCACTGTCTTTAGAGAAACAGATGAAGGAAGCGCCATGTCGCAAAGGGCACCAGACCCCTCACCACTCCTCACAATTTATTGGCCATATTTAACATAACCCTTTGACGTCCTTTAACGGGAGACGCGCGTCTGTGTGGTCTTCCCTGCCTCGCCTTCCTTTATTTTGTAACTTATTTAGTTAACCGTCCCATGAATAGTAATGAAGGCCGCATCATCTGCGCGCTATATTTCCATTGCATCCTTTTTATATTGTATTTCAATTACTCAGTGAGCTCAATTATCCGGAGCGCCTTGCCGCTGAGGTTTAAGGTGGTACACAAACCTAAATTAAAAGGCTGCAAGGGCCCCTGGATTCCGCTAACAAATCGAAGTCCCATATTGAAGAATGAAGCGCCGCCGCTAACCGTCCCATGAATAGTAATGAAGGCGCTATATTATGTCTCTCGGCCTCCAGCCTGCCCTTTCTCTCCCCGACCATTCTCGATGTTCCCAGGAAGTGAGCATAGTTTTACCCGGAATGAAGCAGTCAAGGGGAAGGAGGCTGCTGCCGCGCCCTAAGAAGACATCTGGAGACCTGGCGCACGGCAGGAGGACGGAAAAGCTGTCGCCATTACGCCAACGAAAGCTGCTTGTTTATATTTACATTGCGCTTTCACTTTCAGTTATTCAGTGAAAGCGCGATGCAAATATAAACACGCGTGTCTGGAAGAGACGCCGTGCGCGAGCAAAAGAGACACCGTGCGCGAGCTAAAACTCCAGTCAGGGTGGGCGGGGCCTAAGGGAGACAGGGCAGACACCAACCCCACTTCCAAAGAAGCCGGACACAAAACCAACGACAATAGATCTCGCAAGCGGGCAGCGCATGCGCTGCAACGCAGGCGAGACCTAAAAAAGGGGAGTGAGATGAAGGAAGACCTCGGGGAGAGTCAAGGGGTGGGTAGAGGCTGGGGAGTGAGACGAAGGGAGACCTCGGGGGAGAGTCGAGGGGTGGGTAGTTGCGGGGGAGTGAGATGAAGGGAGACCTCGGGGGAGAGTCAAGGGGTGGGTAGAGGCTGGGGAGTGAGATGAAGGGAGACCTCGGCGGAGAGTCAAGGGGTGGGTAGAGGCTGGGGAGTGAGATGAAGGGGGACCTCGGGAGAGTCAAGAGGTGGGTAGAGGCTGGGGAGAGAGATGAAGGGGAGACCTCGGGGGAGAGTCGAGGGGTGGGTAGAGGCTGGGGAGTGAGATGATGGGAGACCTCGGGGAGAGTCAAGAGGTGGGTAGAGACTGGGGAGTGAGATGAAGGGAGACCTCGGGGGAGAGTCAAGGGGTGGGTAGAGGCTGGGGAGTGAGATGAAAGGAGACCTCGGGGTGAGTCAAGAGGTGGGTAGAGACTGGGGAGTGAGATGAAGGGAGACCTCGGGGGAGAGTCAAGAGGTGGGTAGAGACTGGGGAGTGAGATGAAGGGGGAGACCTCGGGGGAGAGACAAGGGGTGGGTAGAGGCTGGGGAGTGAGATGAAGGGGGACCTAGAGAGAGTCAAGAGGTGGGTAGAGGCTGGGGAGTGAGATGAAGGGGGAGACCTCGGGAGAGTCAAGGGGTGGGTAGAGGTTGGGGAGTGAGATGAAGGGGGACCTTGGGAGAGTCAAGGGGATGGGTAGAGGCTGGGGAGTCAGAGGAAGGAGTTGTGGGTTTAGGGAGAGAGTCCTGGCAGACGTTGTTAGTGAGAGTGGTAGGGCAAGGCATGATGGGACTCATGAGACTGCAAGAGGCTGTAGTGTCAAGCAAAGGACGAGTTGCTACGATGACGAGGTGGTCATGGGGTGGCTGGGGTAGAGGATTAGCATTGGGGGAGACGAGAGAGGTAGTGAAGTCAGAAGATGTCATCAGTTTGAGGAGTGTGAAAAGAAATGGAGGTTGTGGGGCGGGGGAGAATAATTGGAGGCTGGAGTAGAGGGCCAGTGGATTGGGGACCGGCAAGGCAAGGCACTGGCTGTCCCTCAGTGCTAGACTGACAGCCAGCGTGGGTCAGTTCTAACTTGCTGCATTGTCCACTGTTGGTTGTCGGGTCTGGTGGTACATGAAGGAGGAGCATGGTGGAGAAACCGGGTTCAAGGCCCCCACATACAAGTACTAGCACATGGAGTGGGCAGGGCTCACTTATGCATGCCCATTCCCAGTGTGTGTGTTGCATAGCAGAAGGCTGATTTTCTCAACCCTTTTTCTGCCAACCTCTGCCTGTCCACCACATATCTATTTACCCTCTACTAATGCCCCAGCCTCTCTTTATGGGTTGCATTCCTCCGCCGGCACAGCCCCGGTCGGGTCTGTGTGTCAGGCCGCAAACTGGCAAGGTAGGTGGCTTGCCAGAGACTGTGCTTGTCTGTTTGCCTGTTTATGTGCACCTGCCTGTGTGTTACTGTGAACCTATTTGCCTCTGTTTGTGTGCATGTCTGTTACACACACACTTCACCAGTGTGTCAATGAATTGTGCTACATTGTGGTAAATCTGTGCATTGTTGTGGCATTGTGGAAATGGGGCAAGTGAGGACATTTCTGTTGGGTTGTGGAAAATGGAGAAATATGTGCAATGCTGAGTTAGTTAATGTCAAGGAGCATTAGACTGAGCAGTAAAGGGATAATGTGTGGGTATTAGGTTTTCTAAAGTATTGTTATGTTGTCATGTTATCTGTTCTGTTAGGCTTGTACCATAAGTATGGTATTGCAATAGCGGTTGGTGTTGACCAAGAATGGCGGGGCGCAGAGACGAAAAAAAAACTTAATTTCAGCTGTCCGCATCGCGCTCTTCTGCTCTTCTCCAGGCACAGGCTCCCAGACTCCACTGCGGCCAATCATGATGCTGCTCTCATGCTGCTGGTGGCAGCATGAAAGCAGTACTAAGACCACACGTAGGACCCAAGGGAGAGTAACATAGAACATATCCCTCCCTATCTAATCTTAAGACTCACTAAAGATGTGTTCTACCCCTAAAAAAAATCTATATGGTGCGATTAGGAACTAGTGTCAGTGGGAAAGAGATATCCTTTACGGACAAGAGCCCTCACTCACCCAAGGGTGACATGCTTCATCATTGGGCTCCCTCTGCACATCGGGGCCAGCCGGTCTCCAATGCGGGCTACAACTCCCCACCTGATATCGTGGTGTGGGGAGGAGCTGAGGTGTTTTAAGGCAAAGGGATGCTGCAAAAATGGTGATGGTGAGTGAGGGACAGAGTGCTGTGAAAAAGTGTAGGGAATGTAAAACTTCCTCAGGGGCTCAAATAACGTTATTCGCTATAGTCCTCGTAAAGAGTTAAAAAAGCAGAGGATAGGGGGGTTTTATTAAAAATATCCCCCTTCTGAGGTCAACATGTTTCTGCCTTTCTTTCGGCTGCTAACGGAGTCCTTAGGTATTCATCAGGACCAACTCATGTAAGTCACTCTAAGTGTGTCAATATGTATGCCACAGTGTTTTAATTAATAAAAATGGCTATGCTGGCCGTTTCCAAAGGTGTAATTCCTTTTTTCTTCACCTCCATCTGGAAAAAGGGAGAAAGAACAAAATACACTTCACCTTCCTTTTCAAAGGAAACTGTTCCGCACCCACAAACGCTAGTACAATCCATTATCGCTCAAATCATGTTAAGCACTAGCAAATGGTTAAAAGCCAACCCCGAAAAGAAAAAACAACAAATGAATAAGAACAAAGAAAAGAGAAAATTACCTGTGGGAGGGAACTGACATGGACTCTCTACAACCACTAGGTACCCATTAATTGATTCTGGCACGCTGAGCTAAAATCAAAGAAAAGTGACAACAAACATAATGGCAGAAATGGACCAAATTAGCAACTTCTATTGTCGACCACAAAATCAACTCCACATTTTGAAGTTGACTTGAAGGACATACATCGGACATTCATCTTATAATCAGCCTATCCCAAGACTAAAAAGATGGGTCTCTATTGACAGGCTGAGAATGAATCTCAAACCGTCCTCATAGTCATTCATTACAAAACACCACGAGAAATAGACATTGTCATATGTCATAATCATTGCGGTCCTCATGTTCCCTTCTTAAACCATTTTATAATCATTGCATTCAATGTTACAAAGGTGGGAGTTACCGCGTGGGGCTCTTAATATACAAGAAAGAAAGACAACCGATGTCTTATTGTGTACCTTCCCCTTACTCTAGAAAATGTTTAATTCATAAATGACTTCAGAAAAGAAGATTCCATTGGTACTAGTATCGCGTAGCGATATCCCATTCTTTGTATCCCCGCTCAAAAAACAAAGCAGGCAGTCTATTTCTATACTGCGTGAAAAACCCCGAGTGGGATGGGTATGCCCAGACGTGGGTCCCGTGCTCTCCATGCCACTGGAATCAAGCTATCCTGGCTGAAGAGGGGTGAAACCCCGAAACCGGTCCTAGGATGCTGGTTTCCAGTCCAGGGAGGACCTGGCTTGGCAGTTCGGGCTGGACTGTTCCCATGAGGCACAGGGTCAAGACTGATTTGCATATGGCTGGGTTCAAACTGGAATGGCATTGTGAGCAAAAAAAGATGGATTTAGGCCCAGATCTCTGTACTGGGGTGAATGTTTGACATTGTTCTGCATTCTGTCCAACTGTTGTTTTTGCATTTGTCACCCCGAGTGGGATGGGTATGCCCAGACGTGGGTCCCGTGCTCTCCATGCCACTGGAATCAAGCTATCCTGGCTGAAGAGGGGTGAAACCCCGAAACCGGTCCTAGGATGCTTGTTTCCAGTCCAGGGAGGACCTGGCTTGGCAGTTCGGGCTGGACTGTTCCCATGAGGCACAGGGTCAAGACTGATTTGCATATGGCTGGGTTCAAACTGGAATGGCATGGTGAGCAAAAAAACGATGGATTTAGGCCCAGATCTCTGTACTGGGGTGAATGTATGACATTGTTCTGCATTCTGTCCATCAACTGTTGTTTTTGCAAAAAACAAAGCAGGCAGTCTATTTCTATACTGCGTGAAAAACCTGCAATCCTGATGACCGGAGTATCGCTTAGCGATATGGTACGAGTACCACATGGCGATTTCTCGTCTATTACCTACGCGCTTCAAACAGGACAGATTGTTTGAGTTTGTACTCACCACAGTCTTCTATAAAGTCTCCGTGCTAACGGGGTCCGGGTGAGAGCAAGGAGCCCGCGTGGAGAATACCCTTTTCTATAAAGGTGCAGTACGCCAAACAGCATGTGACCCGGTTGTATTTCTTAACCGGAAACCAAAGGCATGAGGGGAATTGAAGTCTTTCAATGCCTGGATCTATGTACACAACCGGAGCCCGAAGGCAACCAGATATCATATCCTGGCCATCCTTCATAGGCAGATCGAGAACGTGGTTTACATCTGAAAACGGGCTATGTGCAGGAATATATGCGGTATTTCTGAACCCCATCCTTTTATTATTAACTGGAATCGGTACTAAGTAGCGCAAAACCCACAGAGACTCGCTGGATGTGAGAATGTTTTGAAGGAATATTTTCTTCACTTTCAGTATTAGGGAAGATACATTCAAACCACTCGCATACCCCAGGGCAAGGGCTGTTCTCATGTAAATCACTGGTTTCTATCTCAAGGGGCATAATTTTGCAGGTGTGGCACTCAATGAATGCATTAAAAATGGTAGAAAATATTTTGCACATGAATAACCAAATGCAGTTGAGCAGCACTTTAACACTGACTGGCAGAAAAAAGAAGACGAAAGAGCGAAACAGGGCAAAGTAAGGATCTTGCACTAGACCTAAGGTACGAATGGTGAGGATAATCATCCCCTTATTCACCTGCCTAGGGTATGCCAGGGAATGTCATCGTTCAAACCCTGAGCATCACACCTAAGCCTATATATCCATCTTTGTTCCCTCCGGAACAAGACTGTTTCATGAGAGCCCATCTCTCTGACATATCTGGGCCGATCAATGACTGTCCAATGTATGTCATTCTTTGTGTGGCCACGATTCAAGAAGTGCCTTGTCAATTTCGTATTGTCCCTTTTGCAGCGTATGGAGCTACGATATTCCCCTATCCTTATCTTGACTTTGCGTGTAGTCATGCCAATATATAGGAGGTTACAGGGACACTGTAAATAATAAATAACCCCATCAGAATTGCAATTAGTGAGGGAATTTAATTGCCATGGAGTTGACAAGCCTAAGTCTATCGAGTATGTCTTTGATGTAAAAGGGCACACTGAGCAAGACCCACAGGGATGGTGTCCCTTCGCATGTGACGTTGACCATAGGATGTGTTGTCCAATATTAGGTGACACTACGTGGGCTTGTGTGGACAATCATATCTTTAATATTTTTGCTACGTTTCAGTGCAAATAGCGGTCTAGGGAGTGATGCGGTCCCTGTGTTCAGAATATTCCAATTCTTATTGATGGATTTTTTCACACTGTTGGTAAGGTGGCTAAAAGTGCTAACACAAACAAGGCGTTCAGAGGGGACCTTGATCACAGTTTCTAACAAGGCATCACGGTTGTTGTTTCTTGCCCGTTTTTGTGCCCCCGTATAGTTTTTGGCGGATAGGTCCGTTGTTCTAAATGAAGACTCGGAGTTTGTGCATGTTCCCTGTATTTACTTAGCTCTGTACAGTTACGTCGCAGTCTCAGGAATTGACCCACTGGTAAGTTATTCCTCAACGAGTGGGGTGGAAACTGGTGTAATGCAACAGTGAGTTACGGGCCATAGGTTTGGTGTATAGCTTAGACTAGACATACCCCTCCTTAGGATATAGCAGTAAGTCCAGAAATGGTAATGAGACTTTACTAAATTTGTGAGTAAACCTCAGGTGGGGGTTTCTACAATTCAGCCAGTCAGCAAAGGCGTCAAGTGTGGTTACCGGACCCTCCCAGATTACCAGGATATCATCAATGTATCTCTTCCAAGTTTTCACATTGGAAGAGTACGGATTGTCGCTGGAATAGATATGCCTGGTCTCGAAATCGTGCATATATAGATTCGCCATACTTGGGGCGAATGTGCTGCCCATTGATGTACCGGTGACTTGGAGGTACAATTGGTCTGCATATTGAAAGAAATGTTCTTTCATAGCCAATGATGCACATTCAAGTACGAACGAAGTAGGTGTTTGATCAGATCTGGTCCGCTCTTCCAGTAGGGTCCTTATTGTAGCCAGGGACTCATCCTGCGGAATGTTGGTATAAAGGGATACCACATCAAAAGAGGCCAGGATCTGAATCTCAGGGTCAAATGGTGTCTCCTTCAGTACATTCAAAGCATGTTTTGTGTCCTGCAAGTAGGATGGCATCTCTGCAACCAGCGGACGAAGAAACCAGTCACACACTTAGACAAGGGTTCTAACAACGACCCTATTCCGGAGACGATGGGTCTCCCCGGTGGTGGTCTAGTCAGTTTGTGCACTTTCGGTAGTACGTAAAAGTAAGGTGTCTTAGGTTGCGTATTAAGCAGGAAAGAAGCTTCTCCTTTGGTAATCCAATCTGATTCCAAGGCATGTGACACCAAAGTATCGATCTTTTTTCACAGGCGTGGTGTAGGATCCAGATTGAGGCACTGATAGAATCTCATCATTCAATTGATGGAGACATTCCGAATGGTAAGCATCTCTATTCATGATGACTGTGGCTCCACCCTTGTCTGCTGACTTTATCACGTTACCCGGATCAGAACCCAAGGCACGGAGACAGTCCTGTTCCTTTTTTGATATGTTGAAAAACTGGATCTTTGCTCCACATCTCAGTCTTTCAAAGTCCTTTATCACAGCCTTTTCGAAGGTGGCAACTTCCGGTGGTATCAAGTTGAGAGGGGGATTGAACGTCTATTTTGTTTCAGACCAGTGTTGGTCCCTTGTTCACGACTCATCGATTTTGTCCTGAAAGAAGAAATTTAATCTTATCTTTCTAAAAAATTGGGCCAACTCGTTACGGGTCACAAAATTGTCACCTAAATGTGTGGGTACAAGTCCCAACCCCTTATTCAGGACTTGTATTTAAAGATCCGTCAGGGTTCGTGAACTTAAATTGATTACCAGGTCCACTACATGCTTGTCGATGGGGACGGATCTCGTGTCATGCTCCGTGTTATTCTCTGTTCTAAAGCTGGATCCCACTGAACCCTCTGTGTGTCTGTATGGCTGTTGGTCCTGTTGCCTCTTCTCCTTCGACCTCTCCCTCCTCTGCGTTGCCCTAAAAAAGAGAAGGACGGTTGTCCGTAGGGCATCGATTGGGGCGGGGGGCAACCCCATGGTTGTGGTGGCCACCATGGACCGGATGGAAATTGTACTGGGGGCCTTTCAAAATCCCCTCTATGTTGACGATTCCATGTGTGGATCGGTGCATTGGATCTACTGGAATCTGAATCTCCAGACGTACTCCATTCATCAGAGTTTGAAGTCCAGTCATCTGTGCCCTGTCTCCATCCCTCTTCGGTTGGCGTTCTTATTTGATGTCGGGACGTAATCATCTTTGGTGTATGGATAGACTTTCTCATGAGAGAAGTGATCCAGATCTTTTTTCAATTTATTGATTTTATATCTTAGGATCCCTTCCCTAGGGTCAGTAAGAATCTTGTTCACTTCTTCCAATTTTTTCTTGTAAGTGGTAATCTGTACTGATATTTTGATGTGATTCTAATTTCTGTATCTCTACTAGCAAGAGATCTGCCACTTTTTTTGCTGTATTGATCAACAAGATCATCCAATCACGTGTACATTTCCAGGAAATCTGGGACCACTTTTTAGTGAAGATCTTATTTTCAAGAAACAGGCGAGGAACATTGGTGACTATAAGGCCTTGCGGTGCTATATTCCCTCGTAAATATTCCGTAAGGATTGCTGCAAGCATGGCCGTCCTTAACTGTTGCTTTTTTTAAATTGGAAGGTTTGTTCCATTCTTCCAATTGATCCAGGTTGGAGGTCAATGGGGATTTTAAAAGACCTGAGTCTGTATAATTGCTTGGACCATGTCCTCATCGAACGCTAATCCAAACCCTTCGGCCATTCTGCTGTCTCACTCGTCGAACTCAGTGTATGTAAATATCTGAATGTAATTGTTTAATATCCTTCTGTATCCACAGTCGGTAGACTATTCACAATACTAAGACCACACGTAGGACCCAAGGGAGAGTAACATAGAACATATCCCTCCCTATCTAATCTTAAGACTCACTAAAGATATGCTCCACCCTTAAAAAAATCTATATGGTGCAATTAGGAACTAGTGTCAGTGGGAAAGATGTCCTTTACGGACAAGAACCCTCACTCACCCAAGGGTGACATGCTTCATCATTGGGCTCCCTCCGCACATCGGGGCCAGACGGTCTCCAATGTGGGCTACAACTCCCCACCTGATATCGTGGTGTGGGGAGGAGCTGAGGTGTTTTCAGGCAAAAGGATGCCACAAAAATGGTGATGGTGAGTGAGGGACAGAGTGCTGTGAAAAAGTGTAGGGAATGTAAAACTTCCTCAAGGGCTCAAATAACTTTATTCTGTAGAGTCCTCGGAAAGAGTTAAAAAGCAGAGGATAGGGGGGTTTTATTAAAAATGTCCCCCTTCTGAGGTCAACATGTTTCTGCCTTTCTTTCGGCTCCTAACGGAGTCCTTAGGCATTCATCAGGACCAACTCATTTAAGTCACTCTGTAAGTGTGTCAATATGTATGCCACAGTGTTTTAATTAATAAAAAATGGCTATACTGGCCGTTTCCAAAGGTGTAATTCCTTTATTCTTCACCTCCATCTGGAAAAAGGGAGAAAGAACAAAATACACTTCACCTTCCTTTTCAAAGGAAACGGTTCCGCACCCACAAACACTAGTACAATCCATTATCACTCAAATCATGTTAAGCACTAGCAAATGGTTAAAAGCCAACCCCGAAAAGAAAAAACAACAAATGAATAAGAACAAAAAAAAGAGAAAATTACCTGTGGGAGGGAACTGACATGGACTCTCTACAACCACTAGGTACCCAGTCATTGATTCTGGCACGCTGAGCTAAAATCAAAGAAAAGTGACAACAAACATAATGGCAGAAATGGACCAAATTAGCAACTTCTATTGTCGACCACAAAATCAACTCCACATTTTGAAGTTGACTTGAAGGACATACGTCGGACATTCAACTTATAATCAGCCTATCCAAAGACTAAAAAGATGGGTCTCTATTGACAGGCTGAGAGTGAATCTCAAACCGTCCTCATAGTCATTCATTACAAAACACCACGCGAAATAGACATTGTCATATTCATTGCGGTCCTCATGTTCCCTTCTTAAACCATTTTATAATCATTGCATTCTATGTTACAAATGTAGGAGTTACCACGTGGGGCTCTTAATATACAAGAAAGAAAGACAACCTATGTCTTTGTGTATCTTCCCCGTACTCTAGAAAATGTTTAATTCATAAATGACTTCAGAAAAGAAGATTCCATTGGTACGAGTATCGCGTAGTGATATCCCGTTCTTTGTATCCCCTCTCAAAAAACAAAGCAGGCAGTCTATTTCTATACTGCGTGAAAAACCTGTAATCCTGATGACAGGAGCATCGCTTAGCGATATGGTACGAGTACCGCATGGCGATTTCTCGTCTTACCTACGCGCTTCAAACAGGACAGGATGTTTGAGTTTGTACTCTCCCCAGTCTTCTATAAAGTCTCCGTGCTAACGGGGTGCTGGTGAGAGCAAAGACCCGTGTGGAAAATACCCTTTTCTATAAAGGTGCCGTACGTCAAACAGCGTGTGACCCGGTTGTATTTCTTAAGCGGAAACCAAAGGCATGATGGGAATTGAAGTCTTTCAATGCCTAGATCTATGTACACAACCGGAGCCCGAAGGCAACTAGCTATAATATCCTGGCCATCCTTCATAGGCAGATAGAGAACGTGGTTTACATCTGAAAAGTGGCTATGTGCAGGAATATATGCGGTATTTCTGAACCCCATCCTTTCATTATTAACTGGAATCGGTACTAAGTAGCGCAAAACCCACAGAGACCCGCTGGATGTGAGAATGTTTTGAAGGAATATTTTCTTCACTTTGAGTATTAGGGAAGATACATTCAAACCACTCACATACCCCAGGGCGAGGGCGGTTCTCATGTAAATCACTGGTTTCTATCTCGAGGGTCATAATTTTGCAGCTGTGGCACTCAATGAATGCATTAAAAATGGTAGAAGATGTTTTGCACATGAATAACCAAATGCAGTCGAGCAGCACTTAATCACTGACTGGCAGAAAAAAGAAGACGAAAGAGCGAAACAGGGCAAAGTAAGGATCTTGCACTAGACCTAAGGTACGGATGGTGAGGATAATCATCCCCTTATTCATCTGCCTAGGGTATGCCAGGGAATGTCATCGTTCAAACCTTGAGTATCACACCTAAGCCTATATATCCATCTTTGTTCCCTCCAGAACAGGACTGTTTCATCACCATCACCATTTTTGCGGCATCCCTTTGCCTTAAAACACCTCAGCTCCTCCCCGCACCACGATATCAGGTGGGGAGTTGTAGCCCACATTGGAGACCGGCTGGCCCCGATGTGCGGAGGGAGCCCAATGATGAAGCATGTCACCCTTGGGTGAGTGAGGGTTCTTGTCCGTAAAGGATATCTCTTTCCCACTGACACTAGTTCCTAATCGCACCATATAGCATGAAAGCAGTGTCAGGATTGGCCTGGGCGCCGTGTATTTGCGCTCCCAGTGAGACTGGGAGCCTGTGCCTGCTTTCTCCAACCCGGCAATGCAATTCGGGTTAGAGACAGCTTCAGGATGCATGACAGTTTGGCCAGCCTGAGATGGCCGGCCAAACTGTCATGCTAACTGAAGGCGGGGCCCACCACTCCCCTCCCCTCAGTGCCTGTCATCCCCCTTGGCCTGCCGCCAAAAACTTGGCAGGAAAGGAAAAAAAAAAGACGATAATAAAAAGTCCACCATAGCAAAGGAGATGAAGCTGTGGTATTGTAGTGATTTCATATGTGTGCCCTTTCGTACATTGGGAGATTTCCATCAATCAATTGTTAATTGTTTGGTTGTGTTTGATAGTGATGGTTAGTAGTGATTTCTTAAATGTTTTATATAGTAAAGTTTATTGTTAAAATGAACTGGATCAAGAAAAGGCCTTTCTAGTGATCAGTGTCTGTGGTGTGCTGAAGCACTTTGGTGTTTTATATTGAGCTGGGTGGTCAGTTGTCCATTGGCCTAGGGAGATTGTTTTCTGGCAGCATCACTTGTCTGGTAAAAGTTATTGATGCAATGTGTGTAGTAGATTTAGGTTAAGATTATCTGAATGCCTCCAAGGCCTATGTTGATGGGTTGCTTGGGTAGAGCTGTGGAGCTGGCAGCACTTTGCCAACTATATACAGCACCTGGCTACAACCGGGTGATAAGCCCCGCTATACAAATACCGACTGATTGATTGATGGATAGGACTTTGGTGTTCTGGTGTGCAGTCAGTGAAGCTATCTGTTGTGTTTGAGAAAGAAGATAATGAATCTAGTTTGTAAGGTGTTGTGTAGTGGGTATTATTGAAAAAAATGAAGTTTTTGTGTGATGAGAGGTAGGATCAGAGAAGCAAAGCAGGAGAGAGGAAGTGACAAATGAATTCAGTGTGCGTGTGTGCACGTGTGTGTGTGCGCGCACACGTGTGTCTGTAACTATACGTGTACTCATATGTTCCTCTTTGCGCGAGTGATTTCGAAATGGCGCCGCAATAGGTTGTGGTTGCAAGTATTAATAGGATAAAATGATTATGTGATATTTCAAGTTGCTAGATGCAAATGAAAATGTAAAAACAAATATGTGGTAATTATCTACTTAAATTGTTCCCATTCACATAACAATCCCATATGCATACTTGAGGTACAGCTTCTTCGGAATAAAAAGAAACCAGCATTTGCAATGCAATAGGTCTCGCATTTGTGAGAGTTTGAGCTATTGGCATTATAAATGACAATGCCTTTTATTTATGTGTTGGTTTTTAAAACATAAATAAAAGGCATTGTCATTTACAGTACCAATAGCTTAAACTCTCGCAAATGTGAGACCTATTGCATTGCAAATGCATTTTTGTAAAAGCGCCCCATGCAGCGCTTTCACTTTAATGGCGGCCACCCCCCTTTCTTTAGACAACCCGTGTCTAAAGAAAGGTGCGCGGCCGCCATTAAAGTGAAAGCGCGGTGTGGGGCGCTTTAACAAAAAAAGCGTTTGTTATGTTGACAAACAAATGTTTATTTTTTTGTTAAAGGGCAGCATGCCGTGCTTTCACAAATAATAATTAAACTTAAAGCGCGGTGTCGCGGCACTTTAAAAAAAATAAAATAAAAATGATATGGCGGGGACGCATAAAGTAGGGCGCACACTGGTTAAAGAAAGGCACACGCTGGCTAAAAAAAAAAAAAAAAAGCAGTTGGGACCATGTCCTACCTGCCGAAAGTAATTAAAGAAAATAGTGCTCCGAGGCTGTAATTAAAGCCTACCGAGTAACTACGCACGTAAGAGGGCCAGTCTTTATGGGAGGTTACAAGATGAGACAAGGTGGTTAGACTACTAAGCCTATTGACCAATGAAAAGCCATAAGTTTACAAAGGACGGTGACAGGAGCCAATTAAAAAGATGGGCGGGAAAATGGGCAGAGCTTCAAGTCCATACCTGAAAACAGAATGCCTCGCAGAGCAGCGCATGTCCTAAAAAGCTATAATCCTTCCGCTCCAAAAATTGCTGTTGCAGGATATCAGTGACATATCACATTTCAGGCAAGTTTCTTTGTTACTCTCTCCAGCAATATTACTTAACAGTTTTGCCACCTGTTAATTTGTATGCATGCAAATGACTTCAAGGTCTTATTCAGTTTGCAAGGTGAGGATCTCAGTACAGCCTTTCAAGTACGAGATTTCTTAAATAAATGTCATCCTTGAAAGGCATAAACGTCTATGAGAAACCTCATCCTTGAAAAATTGAAGAAATGGGGTATTCGACCCTATGGGGTTCACAGAGCCCTGGCGTGGAATCCACTTCCTCTGAAGGTGACTCGTGAATCAACTCTCTTTGTTTTGACCACACCTCTGATCAGATATTAGCCCAAGATTTATTCTATAGTATCCTCAGTAAATGCGGCAAAATAACCATAAATCCCTCAATAAATAATTACATTAAATTGTCCTGGGAAATACCACACAAGTCAAGGTATGCACTACACAAAGGCTAATTAGCAGTGACTTTAACAATTACATATATGTCAAGAGGTGCTTTAAAGCGTGCACAGTTTGTATCATTATTACTGACCCGCAACCTGCTTTAAAATGTATAGTTGGTAGCAATTTTTGTAAATATGGCCCTGCCAACCCCTCCACCTGGAACTATCCAAATAGTGTACTTGCAGTCGTGAAAGTGGGCAGGATAGGACTGGGACAGAAAATATGTCAGGCCATCAAAATAAAGTGCCCATCATTAGCGAATCAGATAGCTACAAATGTTGGTGACATTTCCAAATAGGGTCAGTTTCGAACTTGTAAAGACACCTCATAGGTGTTTTGTAAGGTGTTTGTTTGTAGCAATATCAGAAATATCAACAGTAAAAACCGGTCCATCAGACCATAAAACACATCTGCAAAAAAAGCCCCACAAACTGACCTGTCAGATCAGCCCCACCAGCACTGCCAGATTGCCCTATGTGCAGGGCCACTGGAATTATACAACTTCTCAGTCGCTGCGTTTTCTGTATAGTTATGGATTTGCTGCATTATTCATCATCTGCTGCAAATTTTAACAACAAAAAATGTTGCTTCTAGCTCAAGTGGATCAAAAGTTACCAAAAATGCACAACACTTGTTGCTACACAGTGGAAATCTCTTCACTGAGTTTGACTGGTCATCTTTCTGTTGCTTATTGCTGTATTTGTGTGCCAGATGGATACTAATTAGGTGAACCTTTTGCCCGGATAACGTAAGTGTGTAAAAATGGCAAAGATTTAGTTTATAGTATCCTTGGTAAATGCTGCTCTTTGAAAATAACCATAAACACCGCAATACACATTTAAATAAATATTATATGGTGTTTGAGCTGGGCATGAATTTCTTTTTGCTTCTTTTTAAGGATGTTAGAGGGCTGGATAGGGCTAAACACTATGGGGCTCTGTTAGAGATTGTCTATTTTGTGGACAGCTGCCGGTAAATAGCTCAGATGACACCAGGGTAGTGAGGGAAGTCCAAGCAACAAGTTTAGGAAGTTGAGGTAGAGCTGTGGAAAATGCGGTAAGAAGGGCAGGAGGAGTGGAGAAGGAGGTAGTTGCGATGGAGAGTGAAAGCCAAAGGGAGAAAGTCTTGATGCCAGGAGGATGGAAAGTGAGGCGCATAACTTGAAAGGGCCAGAGTCATAATCTGGTGAAAGAAAAATGAGGGCAGGCAGCAAAATGGCACCTGCACATTCCCTTCCCCTGCATCTTGAGGGATGGGGTCCCACATTATGCACCATAATGTCCCAGTTACTTACCGGTAATCTTCATTACTCAGAGTCCAAGGCTTTCCCGATACAGTCCTTGTCAGCGAGATTTCATCTCCGTCCTGCAAAACTTGTTCCTAGGCTGTGGAATCAGGGGCCGGGCGGATTCATTTTCTCAGGCCACCAAAGACTAGGGGGAGGAGGTGCGCTTGGATGAAAGAAAAGAACTTTAGATTTGTCCGAATTTAATTTGAGAAAATTGGCATCCATCCTACCAGCAACTCCCTTTAGACATTCCTTGAGCTTACTGAGGGCAGAATCTGAGTGTTGCTGGAAGGAGAATAGTAGTTGGGTATCATCCGCATAAGACACCACATGCACACCTCAAGACTCAATCAACCGGGCCAGTGGTGCTAGATAAAGATCGAACAAAGTAGGACTCAAAGCTGAGCCCTGAGGAACTCCAAATAGAAGAGGCTTAGAGTGGGATGAGAAAGGATGAAGATAAATCCGCTGAGATCTATCCTCTAAAAATATCTTCAGCCAAGAGAAGGCTGTGCCTTGTATGTCAGCCGAACTAAATCTATCCAAAAGGGTGACATGTGAAACGGTGTTGAATGCTGCCAATAGGTCCAACATAATCACCACTGTGGAGTCAAGATGTTCTTTAATAGCTTCAGTCACTGCCAATAAGGCAGTTTCAGTACTCATACCTTGTCGAAAGCCAGCCTATGAGTTGTACAACTGGCCATTAGATTCTAGAAAGGAGAAGAGCTGGCCATTTACCAATTTCTCCAAGATTTTGGCTGCTGCTGGTAAAAGGAGATGGGCTAAAGTTGCTCAAGGTGGCGGGGATCTGCAGTAGGCTTCTTAAGCAAGGGCTGGAGAAAAGAGTGTTTCCAGTCAGAAGGAAAATGTCCAACCTCTAGGGAGGTGTTCAGAATTTTGTTTTACACCAGATTGATGGTAGAGGCAATCAGTTGTTGGATTCGAGGTGGGCAAGGATCTGCTGGGGATCCTGATTTACATTTCTCAAGTTATTTCAGCTTAACTTCCTCTGAAATTTTAAGAAAATTTGAGAGTAGATGATTCTACCCCTGAGTCTACCGGCACCTCCAGTGTTATGTTTGTGGGAAAGGTTGCATACATTTTCTGAATTTTACAGTGAAAAAATGATGATAGATCGTCACAAAGTTCACAAGAAGGGCTAATTTTACTATTTACCGCCTCAGGAGCGAGAAAAGATTAGACAATGTTTGCTACCTCACATGAGATATTTGAAGCTGCTAAAATTAGAGAGGAAAAGAACTCTCTCTGTGCTTTATGGGAAGATTTGCAAATATTTCTTAGACCTTCTTTTTATTGATTCTTAGCCTTCGGACAATAGGATTTTCTCCAACTTCACTCTAGATTTTTACAACAGCTCTTCTCTTCCCTTAATGTGGAAGAGAACCACGGGGCTGAAGGCTTGGACCATTTTGTTACCTGAAGTTTTAATGGAGCCACGGAATCAAGGGCATTAATAATATATTTGTTAAACCTGGTCACATCTGTGTCAAGGACTCCTGAAGGTGTAGAAGATCGTAGCTTTAGGCAAAGGGGTATTATCTTGCAGGTAAGGATTGGCTCAGGGAAGATGGACGATGAGGTAATGCTCCGGTTACTTGCCAGTAATCTTCATTACTCCGTCTTTCCCAATACAGTACTATTTTTCCCACCTTCCTGCCCAGTGTTTGGGATTGATTTTATTTATATATATATATATATATATATATATATATATATATATAGAGTTTCTGTTTGCTTTATTTGAGCTTGTACAAATGACAAGAAGTGATGTCGGTGTTCCTCCCTTATCTACCGGCTGCTGGGAAGTGGCGGCCATGTTGGGGGAATTTTACAGGTCAGCTAGTTAGGGAACAGGTTCTGCAGGAAGCAGATGAAGTCTGGCAGGTTAGGACTGGATCATGGAAGATAGACGAGGAGGTAATTTGCCTTTCCTGCTGGCAAATTTAGTCAACCCTGCTGCAATACTTTTGTCCTCCATTGCCGCATAATTTCATTGTCCTTAGGATAGGATGCCTGGTGTAGATCTGAGATGCCAGTCACCTCCTAATCTGCATTAGAGTGAAATATTGATTTTGTAATGCCCCCGTTTTCATGTAAAATGTGTATGTGCTGTACAGGTGCATTTACTGTGGATCACGCATATCTAGAGTATGGGGCATATATGGTGGTCGTGAGCATGCTGGATGGGTGTGCACACTAAATATTGAAAGGCTGATTTTATTAATTTGGCCTGGCACTGTCTATTTTTGAAACCATTAGTAACATCACCGACTATCAAATGGACACGTCCCCTCTTGTAGCACAGGGGAGAGTATGTGGATGAGATTCCCACTGCGCAGAAGGCAGCTAATTGCAATATGTTGCTCCTCGCCATGAGTAGAAATGCAACGGCATGGACACGCGGGCCTCCACCTGCCATCACAAAATGGCAGACTGACGCAACCTACCGTGATGACCTTACTGACACGTTCACGTCCATGTCTACGGTGCCTATAAAAAATAGACCAGAACAGATGTTTGAAATCCTTTGATGTCATATCTACCCTGTTGTGCCTTTCCTGAGATTCCTAGCCCTAATTTTAAAGATGACCAACATAATATCGAGTCATTATTCTTGATAGGCACTGAGCAAAACGTAGGCAAATATGTGATTGCAAAATGCTTGCCTAACCTCAAAACCAAATCTATGGGTGCAGTCTCTTGCCTGGAGGGGTGACTGCAACATGCTCGCCTAACCTTCAAATGTGTAATAATAAATATTTTTTATGTTTTTGCTTGTATATCGTGTAAATTGCTTGTCCGTAATGTATGACTCTATATTGCTGTGTTAAAAGTATATATAAAATTTATTTTGACATCACCCTTGATACAACTTGTCCTGAAATGGTAGGACTCCCAGTTCTATTCAAACCTACTTAAATAAAGTATTACAAACAGAGTGATGCCTGGAGGGATGCAGCCTCTTGTTTGAAGAACTGATGTCCCATGTTTGGTGGGATGATGCCCCGTGTTTGGTGGGATGATGCCCCATGTTTGGTGGGATGATGCCCCATGTTTGGTGGGATGATGCCCCATGTTTGGTGGGATGATGCCCCATGTTTGGTGGGGTGATGCCCCATGTTTGGTGGGGTGATGCCCCATGTTTGGTGGGATGATGCCCCATGTTTGGTGGGATGATGCCCCATGTTTGGTGGGATGATGCCCCATGTTTGGTGGGATGATGCCCCATGTTTGGTGGGATGATGCCCCATGTTTGGCGGGATGAAGTCTGATGTTTGGCGGGATGATGTCTCGTGTTTGGCGGGATGATGCCCCATGTTTGGCGGGATGAAGTCTGATGTTTGGCGGGATGATGTCTCGTGTTTGGCGGGATGATGCCTCGTGTTTGGCGGGATGATGCCTCGTGTTTGGCGGGATGATGCCCCGTGTTTGGCGGGATGATGCCCCGTGTTTGGCGGGATGATGCCCCATGTTTGGTGGGATGATGCCCCATGTTTGGTGGGATGATGCCCCATGTTTGGTGGGATGATGCCCCATGTTTGGTGGGATGATGCCCCATGTTTGGTGGGATGATGCCCCATGTTTGGTGGGATGATGCCCCATGTTTGGTGGGATGATGCCCCATGTTTGGTGGGATGATGCCCCATGTTTGGTGGGATGATGCCCCATGTTTGGTGGGATGATGCCCCATGTTTGGTGGGATGATGCCTCATGTTTGGTGGGATGATGCCCCATGTTTGGTGGGATGATGCCCCATGTTTGGTGGGATGATGACCCATGTTTGGTGGGATGATGCCCCATGTTTGGTGGGATGATGCCCCATGTTTGGTGGGATGATGCCCCATGTTTGGTGGGATGATGCCCCATGTTTGGTGGGATGATGCCCCATGTTTGGCGGGATGATGCCCCGTGTTTGGCCGGATGATGCCTCGTGTTTGGCGGGATGATGCCTCGTGTTTGGCGGGATGGTGCCTCATGTATGGCGGGATGATGCCTCGTGTTTGGCCGGATGATGCCTCGTGTTTGGCGGGATGGTGCCTCGTGTTTGGCGGGATGGTGCCTCATGTATGGCGGGATGATGCCTCATGTTTGGCGGGATGATGCCTCATGTTTGGCGGGATGATGCCCCATGTTTGGCGGGATGATGCCCCATGTTTGGCGGGATGATGCCCCATGTTTGGCGGGATGATGCCCCATGTTTGGTGGGATGATGCCCCATGTTTGGTGGGATGATGCCCCATGTTTGGTGGGATGATGCCCCGTGTTTGGTGGGATGATGCCCCGTGTTTGGTGGGATGATGCCCCGTGTTTGGTGGGATGATGCCCCGTGTTTGGTGGGATGATGGCTCGTGTTTGGCGGGATGATGCCCCGTGTTTGGTGGGATGATGCCCTTATGTTCGGCGGGATGATCCCCCATGTTCGGCGGGATGATGGCTCGTGTTCGGTGGGATGATGTCTCATGTGTGGTGGGATGATGTCTCATGTTTGGTGAGATGATGCCCCATGTTTGGTGGGATGATGTCTGATGTTTGGTGGGATGATGTCTGATGTTTGGTGGGATGATGTCTGATGTTTGGTGGGATGATGTCTGTTTGGTGGGATGATGTCTGTTTGGTGGGATGATGCCCCATGTTTGGTGGGATGATGCCCCATGTTTTGGTAGGATGATGTCTGATGTTTGGTGGGATGATACCCGTGTTTGGTGGGATGATGCCCCATGTTTGGTGGAATGATGTCTGATGTTTGGTGGGATGATGCCCCATGTTTGGCGGGATGATGTCTCTTCTTTGGTGGGATGTCTGATGTTTGGCGGGATGATGGCTCGTGTTTGTCGGGATGATGGCTCGTATTTGTCGGGATGATGGCTTGTATTTGTCGGGATGATGCCCCATGTTTGGTGGGATGACGCCCCATGTTTGGTGGGATGACGCCCCATGTTTGGAGGGATGACGCCCCATGTTTGGAGGGATGACGCCCCATATTTGGCGGGATGATGACTTCTTTGGAGGTATGTCTGATGTTTGGTGGGATGATACCCCATATTTGGCGGGATGATGTCTCTTCTTTGGAGGGATGTCTGATGTTTGGTGGAATGATGCTCCATGTTTGGTGGAATGATGCTCCATGTTTGGTGGGTTGATGCCCCATGCTTGGAGGGATGATGTCTCTTCTTTGGAGGGATGATGCCCCATTTTTGGAGGGATGATGTCTCTTCTTTGGCGGGATGTCTCATGTTTGGTGGAATGATGCTCCATGTTTGGTGGGATGATGCCCCATGTTTGGAGGGATGATGTCTCTTCTTTGGAGGGATGATGCCCCGTGTTTGGTGGCGTGGTGTCTCATGTTTGGTGGCATTTTGTTGCAGGATCAACTGATGATTTATTTTCTACATTCAAGTTACCTATTGATGTCACAATAATCCTAGTTTAAATTACACCTGAAACTTCATTTGCCAATCGTCAACGACATGGTGAGTTATTTAGAGTGTTTAGGGATCCATTGTCCTGTATTCACACAAATCACACTTCTCATCCTACACTGACCCAGGTTCACCACTCACCGAACTCTCAGGGCACTCCGCTCACCCATTACTCACACTACTCACCCTCCACTCCCATGAACACACTGCTGCCACATGGGCACCCCACTCACCTTGCACTAATTTAGGCACACCTTCCACTCAGCACTCACAACGCTAACCATGCATTCACACCACTCACTGTCACCCAGCACTTACATGTGCACACCTTTCACACAGCACACATTAAATTACCCAACACTCGTAAACATGCACATATATCTACAAATGCACCCACAGAATATCTGCTCTTCCCATAGTACTAGTTCCCTTTCAGTTCCATCTGTAACCACAGGCGGGTGCAAGAGAGAAGAGTGTACTGAGAATGTGGGATGGCAGGGGAAGGGAGATTGGGCTGAGGCTGTGGGGACTGGTGTGAGGTGAGATCAGTCTTAGTCTGTGGGGGTGAGCCAGCCGGGAGTGGTCATGTAGTCCAGGAGGGGAAAGCAGGCGAAAGCTACTGGATGGGGAGCAAGTTCCACAGGCTAAGGGTGAAGCACTGCATCTGAGGCTGTGGGCTGGTGTGAGAGCTGAGTGGGAACTGCAGGCAAAGATATGAGGAGGGTGGGCACAGGCTGTAGATGTACTAGTTGGTAGTGAACTGAAGCGTTGTTGGCCTTCATACTTTCTGCTGTGAAGGAAGGAGGTGGGGGTACCAGAGGCCAGGCTCGTTTTTGCTGCTTCGGAAGCAACAATGTAGACCAGCATCTGTACCCATTGTCCTGCACAGGGGTAGTGCACTGCAGGGGCTGCTACTGGAGGGAAGATTGAGCTGAGGCTGTTAGGACTAGGTTGGGCAGGGAAGCTGGTTATGGAGGAGCTGCAGTGGTTAATTTGTAAAAAACAAATAAGTGCCGGGGCTCTCGTCAGGCGGCAGCTTGCACCAGCCCATTTCTTCTGTAACACTGCCTACACCAGAGCCAACTACTAACTAGGAAGTGGGGAGAGGATGTGGCGTAATGACCAGAGCTGCAGACCTCGGCGCTGGGGAACCAGGTTCGGGTTTCAACATCGGCTCAACATCCTGTGATTCAGGGCAAATCACTTAATCTCCCTGTGCCTACCAAAAATGAGTGTCCTTTACTGGTGCTCATGAAACTATAGCGCTGGTGTTGATGATTAAATGTCTGTGCTGAGGACCGGAAACCACTGGCTCAAATTAAGCACTGAGGAGCTGGTGTATTTGGGGCGAGTGAACTGAGGCTGTGAGTTGGTGTGGAGGGAGTGGGTATTGGTAGGAGGCTTTTTAGGATGTCCACCCACAGGCTATGGCTGCAGCAAACAGCACATTAATTAGATTGCCTGAAAGGGGGGGTGGGTGTATTTTCTAGACTTCAAAAATGCAGATGGGGAAGAAAAAACATAAAGCGCAGACTTCATCACGCTTTCTGCAGCAACCATTTTAATGAGGGACAAAACCTTATTGGAAAGCTCTATTCACCAATACTTCTACCAGTCACACTGCTAACGGCTCACAGAGCAATACTGTTAGCCAGTACTTTCACACCATCATTTTGGGGTCTTCCTCTTGCACACTGCCATGTCATTAAATTTTCATGTTAGGTAAGGTAACAACCCTAAGGAGCCAATAGGAGTGCAGCAAACACTCTGCGGCCAATTCGCAAAGGTAAACATAGACCTGAAGTCTAAGTTTAGACCTGAGGTCTAAGGGCCCAATTCTCAAAGGTAAATTTAGACCTGAAGTGTAAGGGCCCAATTCACAAAGGTAAACTTAGACTTCAGGTCTAACTTTACCTTCGTGAACTGGGCCCTTAGACTTCAGGTCTACACTAAGACTTTAGTTCTTAACTTAGACTTCAGGTCTAACTTTACCTTTATGAATTGGGCCCTTAGAATTCAGGTCTAAACTTCGACTTCAGGTCTAAGTTTACCATTGTGAATCGGGCCCTCTTTCTCTGCAGCAGCACATAATCACTGCCCAATCAAGTGCTTTACTCAAGGTAACCAACATGGGTTGAGCCAACGCCTTCTCTTAGTTGTGCCCCTTGTAGGACCTTTTCTGTTGATCACACAAGTTCTGGCGGCAGCTGCACTGTCAAGCCAAATCTAAAAAAGTAAGTCTCTGAGGTACTGAAATACATCCATGAAGGTGCTCAAAAACAATCTAAAGCACTATACAAGTGCATTTACCCTTCGACAATTAAGCATGGAGTTATATCATGTGATGGGGAGTACTGGTGAATATCCAGAATCAGTGAAGTGTTTTTAATAACAGTATTAGTTTAATTTAAAATCGCCCTGTTCTCACTCCTTTGATTTAATGTCTTTAGTGCCAAGAATTGTGCACCATTCTTTTCTGCACTCCTCATTGTGCCCTTGACTCCTATTGGAAATTTAGTATTGAGTGAATTGCAGTGACTATATAGAGTTAGGAGTCGCACAGTGCATAGTTGGTCAGTTTGAGTACAAACTCTTTCTATTAGAGGACATGTGTCAGACCCTTTCAGGGAGGCGTGGGGTAAGCATGGGCTACTTAGACCTCACTTTTAGGGCTGGAGTTGTTTGCTTCTGATGTCCAAGGAATCCATCCTATTATGGCTGTAAAAACTGGGTCAAGTACATCCTCTGCTGCACTTCAGTGGTATCGATGGGAAACAGTCACAGGCTTCTCAGGGAGGTAGTGTGGGGTGTTCAAACTCCGAACTCAACCACCCAGCAGAACACTTTGTTTGCCCAGTACAGGGCTTAAATTGGATACATTGAGAACTCACTATAAATGGAATGTCACATAGGCATTAGCATCAGGTGCACGAATATACATTGGCGCATGAACTACTATGAACTAGTGCTGGCCTGGGCGCCCGCCAAAGTTCAGGGATTTACCGGGGCGACCTGGGCACCAGCCCAGGGATGTAGCTCCGCCTGCAGTGCCTGGCGGTGCCATCAGTGTTTAGGGTGGGCGGCGCGGCACAGTAGCTCGGTTGACCAGTGCGCGGAGGGGCACTCGACCGCACGGTTGACGCGAGGGGGCCGTGGGATTGTTCAGGCTCTCACGCCTGGGCATGGGCGGTGGAAAGTGTTGCATTCTGGTACCCCACTATGGCAGGCTGGTTACACTGAGACCCCTCAGGAGTTCATCCCGTTGTGCGCAGCTCGGCAATCCCGGTTTCGAGTCCGTCCCAGGGGAAGAAAGTTCATTTTAAGAGCCCTTTATGTCCCTCACTTTTATTCAAAGGGTAGAGCTGCGCTTCGTGCTTGTGCATGGGAGAAGCCAACGTGACATGGATGCATGGACAATGCGTCACTTAGTATATACTCGGGCCCTATTTTCAGCCATGAGTAGGGCTCGTGGGGGCAGAGGCATGCAGATGGCAGGCTTGACTAGGCAGCGCCATTGCATAGGCCATGAGGGGGTTGATATTGAGGTAGGGCACGGATTCTGCCAGCCGGGCTCCCTGCATTCATCCTCACTGCCTTTTCTTTGCTGCAGGCAGCGCACCCATCTTCAGTGGGGAGGCCTGCCATCCTACCTGTCCAAATCCTGGGCTCGGGTTGCACCAGCCCTCCTGCGGTAGGGTTACACATCGGGTAAGCAGAGTGAGTGGTGCGGCCCAGGAGCTGCGCCTCCAGGGCATGGTTTGTGCAGTTTAAGACGTGGGCACCTGGTCATTGCACCGCATCACGAGGGGGCTCCTCGCGCGTCAGCAACAGGATTCACTGAGATTGGTGAGCGGTGCATTGGAGACAATTTTGCGTGGCTCCCACCGCACAACAGCCGGGGAAGTGACTATTGGTGTCACTCGATGTGTAATTTATAACAGGATCGTAATTTGTTTAACAAGGCATTTTAATATGAATTACTACAACCATTAGTCCTAACGCAAGACCAGTGCGACTGCCGCCCACTGGGGATTCAAAACACTTCTCAACGTGGCAGAACATGGCGATTATATGTTTTAGGACACAGCACGAGTGCATTTTATATGTTATTGCTGGTAGAGATGAGTTTAGGACTAGGGTGACGGCAACAGATAATTGTTGGTAATTCTTTTACGAGACTGCTACAGCCAGAGGATAACCATGCGCCTCATTATATAATCGGCATCCAAGGCACTGCGCCTTTGCAGGGCGAAGCACTTTCAGCCTGTTTATAATTTGAAGGATTTCATTGCAAAGTCCCTGCATTGGCGCAACATCAGGCGATTCAGGCAAATAACTTAATCTCCACATGCCTGTCAACAACACGTATGACCATGTGTAAGTACCTTGGTGCTCTGGTAAAGTACGTCGAGACTTTCGCTCCATAATTTCTGAAATTCGGTAGTAGTTTTAAAGGGAGAGTTTCATGAGGCAATTTAGCTTTCTTTCATTAAAGAAAGCCTCACATGTTCCAGCAATTTCTGTGGCACAACTATGTTTTAGGCCACCGGGTGGGAGAGCTTCATGATGCAGTTTTCTTTCATGCCACAGAAAAAGCGTCACATGGTCCAGCAATTTTTGTGGCGCAACAATGCTTGAGACCACCGGGTGACACTGCTTCGCCGTTTTACCGTGAACGGGTACTAGTATGTATTTGACTTCTGGTGTGAAGAGCTACTGCTGCCTCGAAGGATCAGAGGTTTTGCCTAGTGCAGCTTTGACTCGTGTATGGTAGCACAGTGGGTTAACACGCCTGCTGCAAAGTACGTGTACAATGCAGATCGCAAGCGCATATAACATGAATAAGTCATTGGGTTACTCCGCTGGGCTGGGAGGTCCTTTTGTATGGCAGCGTATAAGTGGAAATCCATAAGCCTAACATGAACAGTCGCGCTATTGTTGGTCATCAGGAGCCACGTGCAAACTACAAAGTATAGACAACACAGACAGCAAAGACAGGTTTAGAATGAAGGACGATTGATATAGAGTCCGATCTAAATAGCTTGCCTGGCCTTGTTAAATCTTCAATTTTAAAAATGGACAAACAAGTGGTGTTTTCTTTAGGAACGGGGGCAACCCTAGTTGGGTCAGGGAAAATTCAATGTCTAACACAAATAAATTGCTTGCTCATTATGGGAGGTGCACATTCCTGTTCTTACAGCCTCAGCAATGCTCGGCATTCTCCTCTTAATTTTCAGTTCTTTGAGCCTCTCAATCTGATACAGCTGAGGGCTGTAAATGTGTTTTGTATGTGTTAAATCTATTCTTTTTAGAGGTCCAGTCAGTGCTATTCAAGCAATGCATTCATCATTGACACGCCTTTAAGCAACTGCATATTGTGACGGAGGGGGTGTGAAGTCATGGGGTTTTACAAAATAAATAAACAAACAAAAAAAACAGGTAAAGTTACCTTGGAAATTCTCGAGTCGAGAGCCATATGGACTCACGTTTCACGGTGCATAAGTCCTTTGGGTGCAAGGCCCGCACCACTGGAGCAATCCCTGCTACTTTGGGGCCAAGTCCTCATCAGTAGTGGCCAACAGCTACGCTGTGGTTGGCATAGAAGTTCTGCACCTACCCACCCCAGGTCTCCTGCCAACTTATCCTACAATACTGGTTCAGCGTTCCAGTGGGAGTGTCATGGGAGGTGCAGTCATTCCAGGGGGGCACCAATATCACAGACTGGAATAAAATTGTACTTGCAACAGGCCTGGGCACATAACTTTAATGCAATTTTAGTCGAGGCTTTGTATGTATGGCATCTAAACTCCCAGCAGGCAACGCATGCACACCTGGGGGCATTGTGCTCGATTCTGTCCCTACAATAGGAACATGGCCGGGCAAAGCCAATAGTTTTGGTATTTCACAAAGCTGCAGGACCAAGTCATTACTAGATGTCCCCCTCAAGTCAGAAGCAATTGCAGAAAGCTATATAAAAGGTCCTGGCCATCCAAATGTTAGGAGATGGCCCCATCGAGCCGGGTGCAACGGATTGTATCCTCTCCTAGCAGCAGTGCGCCAAGTTGTGGCTAGGTGTCTTTCTTGAGTGACATGCAAGTGCGTTAAGTGGGAAGTAGCTAGGTTTCATTCAGTGAGGCAGAGGGGTCCTTGCAGGACCCTCAATAAGGGGGAATGCGTTAAACATAAACTGGGAATCTTCGACTCTGACATTGATGTCATTGGACCACTCACATTGTTAATATTTATACAGGCTTGGGAGTGTGAACAGAGCTGTACAGTAATTTGCTGCACGTGGGGGGGATAATTCCACCACATCCAGGCAATTTGGACAACCCACTCACACTAAGCTTCTGTCTGAGTTCAATTGGGGTCACTTATCGTCCATACTTGGTTCTGTTTTATGCACTTGCACTGATCACTCAAATTCATCTAAGGCGACCAACTTATTTAACGGACAAGTCCAAAATGTGTCACATTAAAGTACGTGTGAAATTTTCAATTGCCTGTGCAACATTTTATTCATATACACTGTTTAAATTAATTTAAATAATTACTGAATTAAGTAGTGCTATTATTGGATGCTCGTGCACCAAGGCATCTGCAGCAGTGAGTGTTGATATGCTGTAAGGATATGAAGGTTAAATAGGACTGCCAGATTCCGCTGGGGTGCCCGCCACATGGCCACTTGCAGGTTAAATGGTGAGTTCAAAGGGCATAGGAGGGGTCATGGCAAAGAGAATCTGGACCGATTTATCTGCTGGAGGTGGTTTCGACCTCATGGTCATAGGATCAAACCCTGTTGGGTTCTATCAACCTTCATCCTAGAAAGTATGTAGAAACCGCAAGATTTTAATTCAGTTAAACTAAGCAAGGGACTGACTGAATTGGTGAGGCACATAAGACAATTTCCCACTGGTACTGGATTATGACACATTGGTTCAACAGAGTTGTATCAATAAATCGGGTGAGGTGCAAACTTAGTGGCCAGTTAACGGGAATGTGCCTCAGCAAAACCAGTGGGTACCACAGGATGCTTCACTTATTGTTCGAGACTGCCTACCCCATGGCTGGTCCAGCCAGGTGGTGTAGGAATGGTCGCCTTGTAAAGGGGGCAGGGTCCCCAAGGTGTGAAGAACACTTGTAGGAGGACTCTGGCTGACAAAGTGTTTAAAGCTATCCACATTTCCATGCCTGCATCCCGGCAATACATGTAATACGGGTGCTGGGCAATCCATGCCAGGGTGAGTGCACCAGTACGGCAGCACAACATCCATTTAAAGTCCGCAGTTAAACTGGGATTGGATTCTGTACAGACTGTCCTCCTCCCGTTCCCACCATCCACTTGTTGGCATTCTGGTATACATTAGCAGAAGTTTGGCACAGGGCTACTCACGCTAGGGTGGGGACATCAGCAGGGTGACTCAGCAGCTAAGGATCGCAGTCAGACTGTGATGGGTTTACAGGCAATGATGACATGAAGCAGAATACTGTAAAGAGGAGTGTGGGTAAAGGGTTCCGGCAATTAAGCTATATACCCCGCAGCCCTTCAGCCAGGTGGGTTGCGTTAATTTGGCATTCCAACAAGTGTGCCGTGGCTTCAATAGTGTTGACAGTTTGGGTTTGGAGCAGATATGCTGACTATCACCAGAACACATCTTGCAATCTTAGTTAAGAAGGTGCAGGCAATCTTTGTTCATATGTTTTACCCTTGGTTCTCACTATCCAAAAGCTTTGGCATCTTTTCTGCACACTGGTATACCTTTAGCAAAAGTCTGGCTATGGGCTACATACGCTAGGGTGGGGACACCAGCATGGCGACACAGCATCTGCAGACCGCAGTCACGCTGATGGGTTTTGCAGGCAATAAGGACGTGATATGTAGCAGTACATTTGGAGTACACTTGGGGGACCTCAGGCCTCAACCCTGTTTTAAGATCCACCTTGTCGTGTTTTAGGTGAGAGAGGAGCACCAGGCGTCCTCGAAAGGACATGACGCAGTTTAAATCCGATGCATGTCTACATGTTCACTTGCTGGTGCGGCACTTGATCATCAGTCTGAACCCTCGTATTTAGGACCCTCCAAGTAAGGGGGCAAACAAGGGCTTAGTCAACCCCCTAAAGAAAATGCACAAAGTTACACACAGTGCGTTATAGTCTGGGTCACACAGAAAACTGTGGTTACGAAGAGAGCTGTTTTATATCCCCAAGGGGTCCTATTCCTGGTGCTGTACTCCTATACAATTGGAGGTCAGCGGATAAAGATAAGGGTATTGTGTTGGCCACAACAATAACTTATTTAAACAAACATACCCATGGCCTTGAAGGCGGACACCTCTACGCTTAACCAGCGAATCCTGAAGTCGAGGCCTGGGCAGTGAGGGGCAAATGCAGGGCCCAGCCAACCCCTAATCAGAAGGCCCATTAGCACAGAGGGCGCCAGAGGGACATATCTTGGAACTGTGGTTAAAGAGGAGAACAGAGTTCCCAACTTCCGGGGAGGCCATTGAACTTTCTTTCAGAAGGGTAAATTAAGCCAAGTACAAGCCCACCAAGCAGGAGGGCTTGGTTCAACCCGAATTCAAAATCAAATAAAATAAGAAGGGCGTGGTAAATTAGGCATGGCCTCTTTAGCGCAGACACAACATGGTACCTCGATAGGGACGGGGAACACTTGCCAGAGGTTGATAAGGAATTGGTCCAGCTGGAAGGACTGGTATCTGCTGGTTGCAGGAGGTTAAGGAGCTTGCCATGGTGGGGGGGGGGGCCCGGATATGACGGCAGCCACATCCAGGGCTTTGGCGGAGTTACAGGGCGATCCAGAGGCTGAATGGTACATAGGGGTACCCTCTTCAGGAGCACAATAGGGGTGCAGATGCCAAACAACCTCAGGAGTCTTTACAGCAGGACCCTGGAGGAAAACGACGGCGCCCCGCTAGTCCTTCGGGCGGTTGTAAACCTGAGCAACCGGGGGCTTGCCTGGACACGTTCCGCCCCTAAAAAGGCGTGAGTAAAGGGATGGACTGATGGTCCATGGTATTTAAGGGGGATAATCCCCACAAAATGGTAGCACCGATTGGGTGGGCCACGGTGCAGTTGGCTCATCAGGCGGGTAGGGCAGCTTAGGTTAGTCACCGCTGACTGCCCTTGGATCGCCCGTAAGTTAACCCACCACGTTGGCATATATTCTTGTATGAAATAAACCTGCAGCAAAATGTTTTCCAACAAACATGTCTTGTGTATTTATTGTATTGCTGTGCATGCTATGTTCTTCTTGCAGGGGAAGGTTGCCTATATTGCAGGTGTGGATTCCAAGCACCTGCTGCGTGTCTGCAGCCGACACACGAGCAGCTGCTGGCACGGGAAGGGCCTGGCAAGCATGAGAGAGACGTGTGGAGGGGAATGGGGGCTGTATGTGAAGGGATGACGCCAGGGTGCAAGTCAGGCCCCTGGAGGGGTGAAGTCTGCTGAGAGGCTTGGCAAGGGGTGGTGTGTGGATAACAGGCCTGTGCTGTGCCCGTCAGGGGCGCCCCATCAATAGTGCAGCAGGCGCAGTAGCACTACTGCCCAAGGGTGTGAGGGGGCTTCAGCACCCACATGATGGCTTTCTCTAGTTCCCCTTGATTGTATTAAGGTCTGGGACACCCTAGTGAGGGCGAGAAGCCTTCTCACGGTGAAGTCTGAAGGAGAGAATGGTGCGAAGCGCGCAGGCTGGATGCGAATGCTGTGAGGGGAAGCTGTCTGGGTGGGAGCAGGCCTGTGAGAAGATGCAGCTTAGATACAAGGCCTGTGAGAGGGCGCAAGCTGGATGCGTAACCCGTGAGAGGTGCAGGGTGGATACGAGGCCTGTGAGAGGGTGCAGGGTGGATGGGGGTCTGTGAGAGGGTGCAGGGTGAATCGGAGGCATATGAGGGGCACAGGTTAGGGATGCGAGGCCTGTCGGATGGTGCAGGGTGGTGGGGGTCTGTGAGAGAACGCAGGGTGGAGGAGGGCCCGTGAGGGGGCGCTGCTGGAGGAGGGCCTGTGAGGGGGTGCAGGCTGGAGGAGGGCCCATGAGGGGGTGCAGGGTGGAGGGGGTCTGTGTGAGAGCGCAGGCTAGAGGAGGGCCCGTGAGAGGGTGCAGGGTGGAGAGGGTCTGTGAGAGCACAGGCTGGAGGGGGTCTGGGAGAGAGCGCAGGCTGGAAGAGAGCCCGTGAGGGGGTGCAGGCTGGAGGAGGGCCCGTGAGGGGGTGCAGGCTGGAGGAGGGCCCGTGATGGGGTGCAGGCTGGAGGGGGTCTGTGAGAGCACAGGCTGGAGGGGGTCTGTGAGAGCGCAGGCTGGAGGAGGGCCCGGGAGGGGTGCAGGCTGGATAAGAGGCGTGTAAAGTGAGAGGCCGAGAAAGGGGTGTCGGCTGGGTTTGAGGCCAGTGAAGTGATGTGTTGACAATAACTGGGAGGCCTCTGGGTGGTGAAGGATGGATATGAGAGCTGTGAGTGAGGACTGTTGAGAGGTCAGTGCATGGTGAGTGCGGTCCGAGACCTCAGGTGGGGTGGGAGGCTTATGGGAGAGAGTGAATACGAACCGTGAGGGGTGGTGACGGATGAGAGAAGTGTGAGGCGGTGAAGGCAGGGTTATAGGCCTGTAAAGGGACGGTAGCATGGGTGAGAGGTCTGCCAAGGGGGTGAAGCCGGGATGAGAGGCTGAACGGGGTGTGAAAGCGAGGTGGGGTCCGGCGGCGAGGGCTGGGTGAGTGTCGTGTGAGGTGGAGATGTGGTAAATCACAGAGCCCATATTACACAATGAATCTGAAAGCTAATCCCACTGGAGGCCACAGAGAGGTGCAGTTACTGTTTCCATGAATTTTGTCATGAGGTGCGTGGGGGGCGGAGGAGGGGAGGTACATTCTTCCCGGTGTTGATTCTATGGTTTGCGGCTTATATTCTTCCCTCTGTGGCTTCAAAGGGGCCGCTACAGCCTGACATGAAGAGAAACAGAGCTGCACACTGGGGCCTCAGAAACCTCAGACATCTCAGCCCCCACCTCCGTTATCCCCCCCCCCCCTATTCATAGCAGGCCACAGGCTCCACAGGTTCACGGGCACCTCTGCGACGCCAAAGCCCTGTAGCCTCGAGCACATGCTGGCACTCGTGTGATCTTCGGTATATCTGGGCCAGTATTCACAGTAGGCGCTGTGTACATCCGACATACCTGAGCATAGGTTTCTCGCAGCCCTGCCAAGTCTTCCAGGTCCATCCGTGATGTGCTGCTCCAGTCCATGTTTTTTCCTTGAAATCTGGGACTTGTAGTCTTGTCATTATAAAACAGGACTACATGTCCCATAATTCAGAGGAAAAAACCTGGACTGGAGCAACTCATCACACAATGACCTCGGAAACATGGCAGCTATGGCTAAGACTCATGAAAAGTAGAAGCACCCCGCAGCGACACACAGTAAAGATTGTTCTAGAAACTCTCAGCAGTGAGACCCCGTTACGACCCTGGTGATGAATGAGAGCTCGTACTGTGAATGGTGTACCCTCCCCGAGGCGAGACCCACCTATCAGCAGAGACGCAGCAACTGCTCCTGGGTGTGATTGGTTGAAGACCGGCCCTAATTCGGTTCTCTTGTTAAAGTTAATAAATACTAGCGTATGACACCCCTGTGTGAGTCTCTTTTCACGTGCTTGTATGGATGTGAGTGTGCAAGCAAGTTGTGACAATCAGCCTTAGGTCTGCGGCAGCGTCGGATTGGTAAGGCGGGCACTCGGGCAATGCCCGAGGGGCCGGTGTCCTAGTTCCAGCTGTGGGTTGCTATTTTGAGCAGTCTGGGGGGCTGATTTGGGTGGTTTCTGCATTGTTCAGATACCGCCAGCGGCCCAGTGGGTGCCTGAGTGGCCTTTCTGGAGGCAGATGGGCGTCCACTACCTCCAATTTAGGAACGGGTAGAGGTGCCGCTCCCTTTCTCTCGCTGGGCCGGCCCGTTAATATATGCATACTGAGCGGGGGCAGGGGACCTGAGCAGAAGTGGCCTCACTTGTTTTCAGGTGTGTTTCACCAGTGTAAACTAATCCGTGCATTTTTTATTAACCCCCCCCCCCCCCTCTTTATAAAATTTCGCCGAAGCAGTGTTTTGAGGAAAGGCAATATGCAAATGTGGGCCACTTTCTTTTAGCGTGCCCGGGCCGATTTTTAATCCCAATCCAACCCTGGTCCACGGCTTCCCTGCAGGCACCAGCAGCAGAATCCTGTGAATGGAACACCTGTGACGTGCCAGGCCCTCCACTTTGATGTCACGAGGTCCACGCTAGCACCAGCAGCAGAATCCTGTGAATGGAGCACCCGTGACGTGCCGGGCCCTCCACTGTGATGTCACGAGGTCCACGCTAGCACCAGCAGCAGAATCCTGTGAATGGAGCACCCATGACGTGCCAAGCCCTCCACTGTGAATGCAACACCTGTGACGAGCCAGGCCCTCCACTGTGATGTCACGAGGTCCAGGCTAGCACCAGCAGCAGAATCCTGTGAATGGAACACCTGTGACGTGCCAGGCACTCCACTGTGATGTCACTAGGTCCAGGCTAAATGCAGAGGGGAGGCCTCCGCCGCAGCAGAGCCAAGGAGAGGCCACTGATGGGGAAGAAGGTCGGGTAGGATGGGATCGTCTTTGAGGTTCATCGCAGGATCATTTTGTGACTAAATAGGTTTTTGCTTTTTTTTTTTTAAGGAAATTGAATTAAAACCGTGTCTCGCATGCTCCCC
Source organism: Calotriton arnoldi (assembly GCA_963921515.1). Taxonomy (NCBI): domain Eukaryota; kingdom Metazoa; phylum Chordata; class Amphibia; order Caudata; family Salamandridae; genus Calotriton; species Calotriton arnoldi. The sequence goes on from CAWUFW010017792.1 coordinate 172,540, forward strand.
TCCTTGCACTGCAACGCCTGTCATCGCCCATAAACCGGTGATGCATGATGACACGTTGAAAAGTCTCTATTGTGACGTGTCCTTGGTATAAAAGGCTGGTAACCAGGCAGCCGCAGCATTGCACTCATGAGTACCAGATGGAGAGGACCACTGCTGGCAGCTGGAGCCGAGGCCCACGAGAGGCCAAAGCAGCCGGGGCCTAACAGGCTCCAAAAAAGAAGTGGGTGGGGATGGGTTAAAAGGGACAAGGTGAGTATGTAAACCAAAGGAAAAGCGAACTGAAAAACCGAACTTGGAACCAAACTTGATACTGGCTTGAAACTTCCCTTCTGATCAAATTCAATTCACTTCCCTCTTCCTTTCTCTTTCCTTTTTTCCTCCTCTGCCTTACGTTCCTATCTCTCCTCCCATATCCCCTTCTCCCCCTTTTAATTTCCCTTTCCCTCCATTACTCTACAATCCTCTCCCCTTCTGTCACTCCCCTTCCCATTCCATCCATTCCAGTCCCATCCCGCACTCTCTTAGCTCTACTTTTCCCTCTCCACCCCTTCTCCCTCCACCTTCCCCTCAACTTCCATTCTCTTCCCCATCCCTTCTTTCCCCTCTCCTTTCTGCTTTCCCTCCCCTTAGCCTCACCCTCCCACTACACCGCTCCCTCCCCTTTCCTCTTCCTTTCTATTTCCTTCTCTTTCCCCTTTTTCCTTCTCTGCCTTACATTCCTATTCCCTTTTTCCTCTTTCTTTCCATTTCCCTTTCCCTCTTACTTTCTTCCTTACCTCTTCAATCCTCTCCCTTTCTGTCAATCCCCCTTCCCATTCCATCCATTCCGGTCCCTTCCCACACTCTTCTCTCCTTTTCCCTCTCCTCTCCTCCCCTTCTCTTCTCTCCCCTCTCCCTCACCCCTTCACTTCCCCTCTCCCTCCACCTTCCCAATCCCCCTTCCCAATCCCCTCACTTTCCATCTCTTCCCCTTCCATTTCCCCTTCCCTTCTTTCCCTTCTCCTTCGTGCTTTCCCTCCCCTTTACCTCGCCCTCCCACCATCCCTCTCCCTCCCTTTTCTCTTCCCTTCCCTCTTCCTTCTCTGCCTTAACATTCCCATCTCTTCTTTCCTACCTCCTTCTCTCTTTCTTTCCATTACCCTTTCCCTCAATTACTTTCTTCCTTACCTCTTCAATCCTCTCCCCTCCCCTTCCCTTCTCTTCATTTCCCTTCCCATTCCATCCATTCCGGTTCCATCCCGCACTCTTATCTCTCCTTTTCCCTCTCCACCCCTTCCCTTCTCTCCCCTTTCCCTCACCCCTTCACTTTCCCTCTCCCTCCTGCTTCCCCATCCCTCCCCTTCTCTTCCCAATCCCCTCACCTTCCATTCTCTTCCCCTTCCCTTCTTCCCCTCTCCTTTCTGCTTTCCCTACCCTTTCCCTCGCCCTCCCACCCCCCTCCATTTTCTCTTCCCTTCCCTCTTCCTTAACATTCCCATCTCTCGTTTCCTATCTCCTTCTCTCCCTTTCTTTCCATTACCCTTTCCCTCGATTACTTTCTTCCTTACCTCTTCAAACCTCTCCCCTTCAGTCACACCCCCTTCCCTTTTCTTCTTTTCCCTTCCCATTCCGGTCCCATCACGCACTCTTATCTCTACTTTTCCCTCTCCACCCCTTCCCTTCTCCATTCCCTCCCATTTACCATCTCCTCCCCTTCCATCCCATGTTCTTCACATCCAATCTGTTCCCATCCCCTCTGCTTTCTTTCGCCTCCCCTCACTCTTCCACCCACCCTTCCCTTCTTCCCTACCTTACCCTTCCATCACCTTCCAACCCCTTGACTCCCCACCCTCACCACTCCTCCCTTCCTTTACCCTGCCCTTGCCATCCCTTCCCTGACCTTCCTTTCACCAATCCAATACCTTCCCATCCATAACCCTGCCCTTGTCTCCCAACCACACCCCCTTCTCTTTTCTTCCCTTACCCTTCCTTTCTTCCTATACTTTCTTCCCCTCACCCCCTACTCCTTGCCTCCCCCTTCCTTTCCTTTCCTTCTCTTCCCTTCCTTTCTGATCAACTTCCATCCCATCCATCATCCCCATGCCTTTCCTCCCCAATCTTCTCCCCTGCTCTTCCTCTTCATCTCACACTACCTCCTCACATTTCTCGTCTCCCTCCCCCTCCTGTCTCCCTTCACCTCTCCCTCCCCTTCTTCCCGTCCATTCCCTTCCCCTTCTTTCTCTTCTCTTCTCCCTCCCTTCTTCCCCTCACTCTTCCCTTCCCTTCCCTTTCCTTTCCATCACCCACACCCTTCCCTAACTCATCCACCCCCACTCCCGCCCCTTCCTGTCACTTCCCCCCTCTCCCTCCACCTTCCCCTCACCCTTTCCTCCCCTCTCCTTCCGGCTTTCCCTTCCCTTCCCCCTATTCCATTCTCTTTCCCTTTTTTCCTTCTCTGCCTTACATTCCTATCCCCTTCTACCCCTTGCTTTCAATTTCCCTTTTCCTCCATTACTTTCTTCCGTACATCTTCAATCCTCTCCCCTTCCCCTTCCCATTCCATGCATTCCAGCCCCATTTGGCACTCTTATTTCTCCTTTTCCCTCTCCACCCCCCTTCCCTTCTCTTCCCCTCCATTCCCTCCTATTCACCGTCTCCTCCCCTCACCTTCCATCCCATTCTCGTCTTCTCTTCCCTTCCCTTTCGCCTCCCCTCACCCTTCCACTCACCCATCCCTTCCTCCTTATTCTTCCTTCACCTCCCTTTCCCTCCACCGTTCCCTTCTTCCATACCCTACCCTTCTCCCTCACCTCCCTACCCCTTGACTCCCCAACCTCCCTACTCCTCCCTTTCCCCTTCAATTGCCTTCCCATCCCTCACCCTCCCCTTGCCTCCCCACCCACCCTTCTTTCCCTTCTATTCCCTTCTGATCAACTTCCATTCCATTCCCATCCCCCTGCTCTTATCCTTCCCTCTCACACACACTCCCTCCTCCACCTTCTCCTTCCCTTATCTCCCTCTTACCATCTCCCTTACCCCCTCCCTTCCCTTCTCCCTTCCCTTCCCCCTCCCTTTACCTTCCCCTCCCTTTACCTTCCCCTCCCTTCTTTTCCTTCCCCTTCTCTTCTCCCCTCCCTTCTTCCCCTCCTTCCTTTCCTTTCCCTTCTCAATCGCCTCACCTTCCATTCTCTTCCCCTCTCCTTCCTGCTTTCCCTCCCCTTTCCCTTCTCTTTCCCTTTTATCCTTCTCTGCCTTTATTTCCTATCTCTGCTCTCCTATCCCCTTCTCCCCATCTTTCCATTCCCCTTCCCTTCCATTACTTTCTTCCTTACCTCTTCAATCCTCTCCCCTTCTGTCCATTTCGGTCCCATCCTGCACTCTCTTATCTCTCCTTTTCCCTCTCCACCCCGTCCCTACTCTCCCTCCCATTCTCTCCCATTCACCGCCTCCTCTCCTCCCTTTCCCTTCCATCCCCTTCTCTTTTCTTCTCCATTCCCTTCCAATCTGTTCCTATCCCCTCCGCTCCCTTTCCCCTCCCCCACACTTCCAATCGCCCATCCCTTCCTCCTTATCCTTCCTTCACCTCCCTTCACCCTTCCCTTCCCTTTCCCTTCCATTCTTCCTTTCAACCTCCCCTGCCAACCCCTTGACTCCCCACCCTCACCACTCCTCCCTTCCTTTCCCCTCCGATTGCCATCCCTTCCCTGACCTGACCTTCCCTTCCCTTCACCAATCCAATCCCTTCCCATCCCTCACCCTCCCCACCCCACCCCTCCTCTGTTCTCCCTCCACCGTCCCCTCACCCTTCCAATCCCCTCACCTTCCATTCTCTTCCCCTCACCTTCCCCTCTCCTTCCTGTTTTCCCTCTCCGGTTTCATCCCCCACTCTCTTATCTCTACTTTTTCCTCTTCACCCCTTTCCCTTCTCCATTCCTGCCCATTTTCACCATCTCCTCCCTCCCTCCCCTACCCTTCCATCCCATTCTCTTTTCTTCCCTTCCGTTCCCTTCCAATCTGTTCCCATCCACTCTGCTTCATTTCGCCTCCCCTCACCCTTCTGTTGTATTCCTCTTAGGGTGTCCATACACGGGCTTTCCTGTATCATGTCCTTATATAGGCACAATTCGAACTGCCCTTATATAGGCATAAAATCCCAGTCCTTATTTAGGCATTAAACCATGCACTCCAAATACAGGCATGGTCTCCGACATCCGTCCACCCTAACGCCACAACGAGTTCTTGAAGAACAGACCCTTAGGCTTTGGGAGTTTCCCTAGCACAGGACTATTGATTTCTTCAAGGACTCATTTATTATGCATGAACCATTATACCTTAGGGGTTCAATCATGACGTCTTCCGCTGTCCGATTCACGTCAATGCTAACATTCTGAGGTACCTCTCAGGTATAAATATACCTTCCCTAGCCCTTGTAAACTAGAGGAGACCTCGACTTCAGAGGAGCCCGTTTCCCGGCCTGACGCACTGAGAAGACGCTGTCATCCCTGCACGCAGAGAGAGTCCAGCTTCCAGTGATCTGACTTCCCTTGGGGTGTTGGAGTTAGAGTCTGGCAAGAGATTCCCACCTCTCTCATTCTTAAGGTATGGAGCTGACTAGAACCTAGAGGGACTCTTGGCATACTTGGCATACTAGGCATACTGGGCGTAACATACTCTTAGTAACCTCTCCCTACACCCAGGTTAGGTTAGGTACATTGGGGTAGAGCTAGTTTAGAAACGCATTGTACGAGTACTCGCATTTTTAGTCTGTGTTATTTATGTAACTGAATATCTACTAAAGATAATGCTATCGCAGTACTATTTATTTCTACTGCTTACGCTGTACATTATTTATCTTGCATACTGTCTTGTGATCATAACAGCACATATAACTTACAAACAAGACTGTTCAATAAATCTTTTATTGCCAGTCTATTCTTTCTGTGTAACTTTGAGGAAAACTAGCATGCACAATTCAGCTGAGTGAAACGGCATTCTGATTCTAAAGGGAAACAAAGTTGTCATGTTTTGCGGCTGCCAGAAACTACTCCCTTCTTTTATCCAAGGAGTTTCTAGTGGCCTCTGAGCTAGCTGGCACAAGTAATTAAGTTTAATATACTCGATAGGGACATACTGACCTTAGTCCTATGTCAAACCTATAGGGGATATTATTCCAATGCGCAGAGCCTATTAGGGAAATAGGAGCTACACTACACTTCCCTTCCTTCAACTCCCTTCCCCTTCCCATCACCCTTCCCCTTACTCCACTCTTCCTTTCCTCCCAACTCCCTACCCCTTGACTCCCCACTCCTCCCACTCCTCCCATGCCCACACCATGCCCCTTCACTTCCTCTCACCCTTCCCTCCACCCTTCGCACCCTTCTGTAAACCCATATCCAACCCATATCCAACCTCAACCCTAAAATTACCCTTGGCACTCCAAAACCCATACCCACCCTGAACCCTAAAATTACCCTTGGCACCCCAAAACCCAAATCCATGCTGAACCCTAAAATTACCCTTGGCATCCCAAAACCCATACCCTCCCTGAACCCTAAAATTACCCTTGGCACCCCAAAGCCCATATCCACTCTTAACCCTAAAATTACCCTTGGCACCCCAAAATCCATACCCACCCTGAACCCTAAAATGACCCTTGGCACCCCAAAACCCATATCCACCCTGAACTCTAAAATTACCCTTGGCACTCCAAAACCCATACCCACCATGAATGCTAAAATTTCCCTTGGCACCCCAAAACCCCTAACCACCCTGAACCCTAAATTTACCATTGGCACCCCCAAACCCAAGTCCACCCTGAACCCTAAAATTACCCCTGGCACCCCAAAACCCATACCCACTCACACTCTAAAATTACTCTTGGCACCCCCAAACCCATACCAACCGGAACCCTAAAATTACCCCTGGCACCCCAAAACCCATACCCACCCTGAACCCTAAAATTACACTTGAATGCTAAAATTACCCTTGGCACCCCAAAACCCACAACAACCCTGAACACTAAAATTACCCTTGGCACCCCAAAACCCATACCCACACTGAACCCTAACATTACCCTAGCACCCCAAAACCCATATCCAACCTGAACCCTAAATTTACTCTTGGCACCCCAAAACTCAAACCCACCCTGAACCCTAAAATTACCCTTGTCCCCCCCCCAAACCCACACCCACCCTGAACCCAAAAATGTCCCTCGACTCCCCAAAACCCATACCCACTCCGTACCCTAAAATTACCCTTGGCAGCCCAACACCCGTACCCACCCTGAACCCTAAAATTTCCCTTGGCAACCCAAAACCCAAATCCACCCTGAACCCTAAAATTACCTTTACCCCAAAATCCACCATGAACCCTAAAATTACCCTTGTCACCCCAAAACCCATACTCACCCTGAACCCTAAAATTACCCTTGGGACCCAAAACCCATACCCACCCTGAACCCTAAAATTACCCTTGGCACCCCAAAACCCATACCCATCCTGAAACCTAAAATCACCCTTGGCACCCCAAAACCCATATCCACCCTGAACCCTAAAATTACCCTTGGCACCTCAAAACCCATAATCACCCTGAACCCTAAAATTACCCTTGGCACACCAAAACCAATACCCACCCTGAACCTTAAAATTACCCTTGGCACCCCAAAACCCATTCCAAGCTTGAACCCAAAAATTACCCTCGGCACCCCAAACCCATACCCACCCTGAACCCTAAAGCTACCATGTGCACCCCAAAACCCAAATCCACCCTGAACCCTAAAATTACCCTTGGCACCCCAAACCCCATACCCACCCTGAACACTAAAATTACCGTAGGCACCTCAAACGCCATAACCACCCTGAACCCTAAAATTACCTTTGGCACCCCAAAACCATACCCACCCTGAACACTAAAATTACCCTTGGCACCCCACAACCCATACCCACTCTGAACCCTAAAATCACACATGGCACCCCAAAACCCATATCCACCCTGTACCCTTAAATTACCCTTGGCACCCCAAAACCCATACCCAACCTGAATCCTAAAATTACCCTTGGCACCCCAAAAGCACCCCAAAACCCATATCCAACCTGAATCTTAAAATTACCCTTGGCACCCCAAAACGCATAACCACCTGAACCCTAAATTTACCCTTGGCACCCCAAAACCTAAATCCACCCTGAACCCTAAATTTACCCTTGGCACCCCAAAACCTAAATCCACCCAGAACCCTAAAATTACCCTTAGCACCCCAAAACACATACTCAACCTGAACCCTAAATGTACCCTTGGCAAACCAAAACCCAAATCCACCCTGAACCCTAAAATTACCCTTGGCACCCCAAAGACCATACCCACCTTGAAACCTATAATCACCTATGGCACCCCAAAACCTTTATCCACCCTGAACCCTAAAATCACCCTTTGCACCCCAAATCCCATATCCACCCTAAACCCTAAAATCGGAAAGGAAAAAGAAGGTGGGAAGGGGAAGTGAAGGGAAAGGAAAGGGGAAGGAAAAGTGGTGGGGAAGTGGAGAGGGGGAGGGAAGAGATGGGGAAGAGGCCTGCGGTGGGGAGGCAAGGGGAGGGGATGGGAAGGGAGAGGGAGAGGGAAAGGAAGGGGGTGGAAGGAAAGGAAGAAAAGAGAAGAATAAGAAGGGGGAGGGGAAGGGGAGGGTGGGGTGGGGGAAGGAGTCAAACGGAAGGGAATGGAAGGGAGGGGATGGAGATGAAGGGGGAGAAGGGAAGAAAATAGACGAGGAAAAGAGGTACGGAAAGGGAGGTAAAAGGGGTAGGGGATGGGGAAGGGAAGGTGGAGGATAGGGAAATGTGAAGGAGAGGGAAGGGGAAGGGTGGAGAGGGTGAGGAGGCAAGAGGTAGTGGAGGTGAGGGGAAGTATTGGGAAATAACAAATACAGTGGGAGGAAAGGGGAGGGGAAAAGTAGGGAATGAAAGAGGGGGAGAGACAGGGGGATAGTGATGGGGGATAGTGATGGGGGATAGTGATGGGGAAGGTGAGGGAGAAGGAAGGCAAGGGGTAGGGAGGTGAGGGAAAGGAAATATAGGAAAGAAGGGAGAGTGAGGTGAGGGGGAAGGAAGGGTGAGGAGAATGGAACAGAATGGTAGGGGAAGAGAATGGGAGGGCTGGGAAAGGGAAGGGAAGGCGAGTGGAAGGAGAGGAATGGGGATAGTAGGGAGGTGAGAGGAAATCAAGGGAAGAGTAGGGAAGAAGGGAGTGTAGGGGAAGGGTGAAGGAAGGGAAGGGCGAAGGGTAGGGAAGGGCGAAGGGTAGGGAAGGGCAGAGGTGTTGAGAACAGAGTGGGGTGGGATTGGGCAGGGAAAGGAGAAGTGAAGGGTAGAGAGGGGAAGGGTGAGGAGGAAGGGAAGGTGGGGGAAGGGAAAGAAAGCAAGGGGAGACTGAGGGGAAGGAGGAGATGAAGGAAGGGTGAGGAGGTAAGGGGTAGAAAGGGGAAGGGAAGTGAAGAGTAGAGAAGGGAAGGGAAAGAAAGGGAAGAGGGGTGTGGCGGGAAGGGAAGGGGAGAGGAGTTGGCCTGACGGCTAGGGCATTCGACCTCCGACCTGGGGAACTGGGTTCGAGTCTCGGTAATGACGCTAAACATCCTGTGATTCTGGGCAAATCACTTAATCTCCCCGTGCCTAACAAAAATGAATGTGTCTCCTCATGTAACGTAACTGGTGCTATGTAAAGCGCTCTGATACCCGATTCGGTTGCAGGTCAAGTTCGCGCTATATAAAACTCTGCAAAAAAAAAAAAAAAGGGGTGAGGGAAGGGAAGGAATGGTGCAAGGGAAGGGGAGGATAAGGGAACGAGAAGGGAAGGGGGAAGGAAGGAAAGGGTAGAAGGGAAGGGGAGGGAGGGGATGGGGAAGGGAAGTGAAAGGAAGGGTGAGGAGAAGGGGAGGGATAGCGGAAGAGATCAGAAAGGAAGGGAAGAGATGCAAAGGGTAAGGGGGAGGGTAGAGAGAAAGATGTGAAGGGAAATGATAGGAAGGGAAGGAAAGGGGGATGGGGTGGGGAGGGAAGGGGTAAGGAGGTTGAGGGGAAGAAGTATAGAGACGTTCAAAGGGAAGGGGAGGGGAGGGAAAGGTAGGGAAGGGATGGGAGGCGAGGGGTAGAGGGGGTGTGGTGGGGAAGGGAAGGGGTTGGGTGAGCAATGAGATGAGAGATGAAGAAAGGGAAAGGGCAAGGAAAGGGGAAGAGAAGGGGTTGGGCGAGCGATGAGGCGGGAAGAGATGGGGAAGGGAAGGGGTGGGGAGGGTGGGAAGGTAAGGGGTAGGGAGGTGAGGGGAAGGAAGTATAGGGAAGAAGGGAAGGGAAGAAAAGAGGAGGGGTGTGGTGCGGAGGTGAGGGGAGGGTGAAGAATGGGATTGGTGAAGGGAAGGGAAAAGGGAAGGGAAGGCGACCGGACGGGAAAGGAAGGGAGGAGTGGGGAGGATGGGGAGTCGAGGGATAGGGAGGTGAAGGGAAGGGTTGGGTAGGGAAGAAGGGAAGGGTGAGGCAAAGGTGACGGGAAGGGAGGTGAAAGGAGGAAGAGTAAGGAGGAAAGGAAGGGTGAGTGGAAGGGCGAGGGGAGGAGAAAGCAGAGGGGATGGGAACAGACTGGGGTGGGGTTGGGCAGGGAAAGAAGGAAGGAGAAGGGAAGGGTAGAGAGGGAAAGGGTGAGGAGAAAAGGAAGGTAGGGTAAGGGAAAGAAAGGAAGGGGATTGTGAGGGGAAGAAGGAGATGGAGGGAGGGTGAGGAGGTAAGGGGTAGGAAGGGGAGGGGAAGTGAAGAGCAGAGAAGGGAAAGAAAGGAAAGAGAAGGGTGTGTGGTGGGAAGGGAAGGGTGAGGGACGGAAAGGGATGGTGGGTGGCGAGGGAGGGAGAGAGAAAGGGAAGGGAAAGGAAGGAATGGTGGGAGGGAAGGGGTTGGGAATTATAAGGGAAGGGGGGAAGGGGAGGGAGGGGATGGGGAGGGAGGGGATGGGGAATGGAAGTGAAAGGAAGGGTGAGGGGAAGGGGAGGGATAGGGGAAGAGATTGGAAAGGAAGGGAAGAGATGCAAAGGGGAAGGGGTAGAGAGAGGGAGATGTGAAGGGAAAGGATGGGAAGGTAAGGGACGGAAAGGGAGGGTGGGGTGGGCTGGGGAGGGAAGGGGTAAGGAAGTTGAGGGGAAGGAAGTATAGAGACGTTCAAAGCGAAGGGGGAGGGGAGTGAAAGGTAGGGAAGGGATGGAAATGGGAGGTAAGGGGTTGGGTGAGCGATGAGAGGGGAGGAGATGGGGAAAGAAAAGGGAAAGGAAAGGGGAGAGGAAAAGAAAGGGAAAGAGAAGGGGTTGGGTGAGCGATGAGGCAAGAGGAGATGAGGGGAAGGCAAAGAAGGGGTGGGGAGGGTGGGTAGGTAAGAGGTAGGGAGGTGAGGGGAAGGAAGTATAGGGAAGAAGGGAAGGGTGAGGGGAGGGAAGAAAAGAGGAGGGGTGTGGTGCAGAGGCAAGGGGAGGGTGAAGAATGGAATTGGTGAAGAGAAGGGAGTAGGGAAGGTCAGGGAAGGGTAGGCGAGCAGAGGGTAAAGGAAGGGAAGAGTGGAGAGGGTGGGGAGTCAAGGGGTAGGGAGGTGAGGGAAAGGGAAGGGTGAGGGGAAGGTGATGTGAAGGGAGGAAGAATAAGTTGGAAGGGAAGGGTGAGTGGAAGGGTGAGGGGAGGGAAAAGAGCCAAGGGGATGGGAACAGATTGGAAGGGAACGGAATGGATGGAAAAAAGAGAATAGGATCGAAGTGGAGGAGGCGGTGAATGGGAGGGAATCGAGAGGAAGGGAAGGGAAGTGGTGGAGAGGGAAAAGGAGAGATAAGAGAGTGCGGGATGGGACCGGAATGGATAGAATGGGAAGGAAAATGAAGAGAAGGGAAGGGGGACTGACAGAAGGGGAGAGTATTGAAGAGGTAAGGAAGAAAGTAATGGAGGGAAAGGGAAATGGAAAGAAAGGGCGAGAAGGGGATAGGAGAGGAGAGATGGGAATGTAAGGCAGAGAAGGAAAAAAGGGATAGAAGCGAATAGAAAGGAAGAGGGAAGGGAATTTGATCAGAAGGGAAGGGAAGGGAAGTATCAAGCCAGTTTCAAGTTTGGTTTCAAGTTTGGTTTCAAGTTTGGTTTCAAGTTTGGTTTCAAGTTTGGTTTCAAGTTTGGTTTCAAGTTTGGTTTCAAGTTTGGTTTCAAGTTTGGTTTCAAGTTTGGTTTTCCTTTGGTGTACATACTCATCTTGTCCCTTTTGACCCAGCCCCGCCCACTTCTTTTTTGGAGCCTGGTAGGCCCCGGCTACTTCTGCCTCTCGCGGGGCTCGGCTCCAGCCGCCAGCAGTGGTCCTCTCCGTCTGGTGCTCATGAGTGCAATGCTGCGGCTGCCTGGTTACCAGCCTTTTATACCACGGACACGTCACAATAGAGACTTTTCAACGTGTCATCATGCATCACCGGTTTATGGGTGATGACAGGTGGTTGCAGTGAAAGGGGGTGGGGTGGAGCAGCTGAGACACGGTTTTAATTCAATTTCCTAAAAAGAAAAAAAAAATCTATATAGTCACAAAATGATTCTGCGTTGAACCTCAAAGACGATCTAAAGCTACCCGACCTTCCTCCCCATCAGGGGCCTCTCCTTGCCTCTGCACTTAGCCTGGACCTCGTGACATCACAGTGGAGGGCCTGGCACGTCGCAGGTGTTCCATTCACAGGATTCTGCTGCTGGTGCTAGCGTGGACCTCGTGACATCACAGTGGAGGGGTTGGCACGTGACAGGTGTTCCATTCACAGGATTCTGCTGCTGGTGCTAGCGTGGACCTCGTGACATCACAGTGGAGGGCCTGGCACATCACAGGTGCTCCATTCACAGGATTCTGCTGCTGCTGCTAGCTTGGACCTCGTGACATCACAGTGGAGGGCCTGGCACGTCACAGGTGCTCCGTTCACAGGATTCTGCTGCTGGTGCTAGCGTGGACCTCGTGACATCACAGTGGAGGGCCTGGCACGTCACAGGTGTTCCGTTCACAGGATTCTGCTGCTGGGAAGGCGCGGACCTTTTATATGAATTTAAAATGTGGAGTTTTTTTATTCTTCGTTTAATATAAATGTTTTTGACATTAGGAGCATTGTCCTGCACCAGGCGCGCAACGACTGTTGGGATGATAGGTCTTTAGCCAACCCCCCGCGACTCTCCGGGCGGATTCTGCAGGCCTGAAGGCTTCCCTCACCGGAAGAGATGACAGAGAAAAGGGGAGTGAGATGAAGGGAGACCTCGGGGGAGAGTCAAGGGGTGGGTAGAGGCGGGGGAGTGAGATGAAGGGAGACCTCAGGGGAGAGTCAAGGGGTGGGTAGAGACTGGGGAGTGAGATGAAGGGAGACCTCGGGGAGAGTCAAGGGGTAGGTAGAGGCTGGGGAGTGAGATGAAGGGGGACCTCAGGAGAGTCAAGGGGATGGGTAGAGGCGGGGGAGTCAGAGGAAGGAGTTGTGGGTTTAGGGAGAGAGTCCTGGCAGACATTGTTAGTGAGAGTGGGAGGGCAAGGCATGTTGGGACTCATGGGACTACGAGAGGCTGTAGTGTCAAGCAAAGGACGAGCTGCTACGATGACGAGGTGGTCATGGGGGTGGCTGGGATAGAGGTCGGATTAGCTTTGGGGGAGACGAGAGAGGTAGTGAAGTCAGAAGATGTCATCAGTTTGAGGAGTGTGAAAAGAAATGGAGGCTGTGGGGCTGGGGAGAATAATTGGGGGCTGGAGTAGAGGGCCAGTGGATTGGGGACCGGCAGGGGCAAGGCAAGGCACTGGCTGTCCCTCAGTGCTAGACTGACAGCCTGCGTGGGTCAGTTCTAACTGGCTGCATTGTCCACTGTTGGTTGTCGTTGTTGGGTCTGGTGGTACATGAAGGAGGAGCACGGTGGAGGAACCGGGTTCAAGCCCCCCACATACAAGTACTAGCACATGGAGTGGGCAGGGCTCACTTATGCATGCCCATTCCCAGTGTGTGTGTTGCATAGCAGAGGGCTGATTTTCTCAACCCTTTTTCTGCCAACCTCTGCCTGTCCACCACATATCTATTTACTCTCTAATAATGCCCCAGCTTCTCTTTATGGGTTGCATTCCCCCGCCTGCACAGCCCCGTGTCAGGCCGCAAACTGGCAAGGTGGGTGGCTTGCCAGAGACTGTGCTTTTCTACTGTTTGCCTGTTTATGTGCACCTGGCCGTGTGTTACTGTGAACCTATTTGCCTCTGTTTATGTGTGCATGTCTGTTACACACACACTTCCCCAGTGTGTCAGTGAATTGCGGTACATTGTGGTAAATATGTGCATTGTTGTGGCATTGTGGAAATGGGGCAAGTGAGGACATTTCTGTTTTGTTGTGGAAAATGGGCAAATATGTGCAATGCTGAGTTAGTAGTGTATGTCAAGGAGCATTAGACTGAGCAGTAAAGGGTTAATGTGTGGGTATTAGGTTTTCTAAAGTATTGTTATGTTGTCATGTTATCTGTTCTGTTAGGCTTGTACCATAAATATGGTATTGCAATAGCGGTTGGTGTTGACCAAGAATGGCGGAGCGCAGAGACGAAAAAAAAACTTCTTTTCAGCTGTCCGCATCACGCTCTTCTGCTCTTCTCCAGGCACAGGCTCCCAGACTCCACTGCTGCCAGTCATGATGCTGCTCTCATGCTGCTGGTGGCAGCATGAAAGCAGTGTCAGGATTGGCCTGGGCGCTGTGTATTTGCGCTCCCAGTGAGACTGGGAGCCTGTGCCTGCTTTCTCCAACCCGGCAATGCAACTCGGGTTAGAGACAGCTTTAGTAAGCATGACGGTTTGGCCGGCCTGAGATGGCCGGCCAAACTGTCATGCTAACTGAAGGCGGGGCTCACCACTCCCCTCCCCTCAGTGCCTGTCATCCCCCTTGGCCCGCCGCCAAAGACTTGTCAGGAAAGGGAAAAAAAAACGATAATAAAAAGTCCACCATAGCAAAGGAGCTGAAGCTGTGGTATTGTAGTGCTTTCATATGTGTGCCCTTTCGTACATTGGGAGATTTCCATCAATCAATTGTTAATTGTTTGGTTGTGTTTGGTAGTGATGGTTAGTAGTGATTTCTTAAATGTTTTGTATAGTAAAGTTTATTGTTAACGTGAAACTAAAATGAACTGATTCAAGTAAAGGCCTTTCTAGTGATCAGTGTCTGTGGTGCACTGAAGCACTTTGGTGTTTTATGTTGAGCTGGGTGGTCAGTTGTCCATTGGCCTAGGGAGATTGTTTTCTGGCAGCATCACTAGTGTGGTAAAAGTTATTGATGCAATGTGTGTAGTAGATTTAGGTTAAGATTATCTGAATGCCTCCAAGGCCTATGTTGATGGGTTGCTTGGGTAGAGCTGTGGAGCTGGCAGCACTTTGCTAACTATATACAGCGCCTGGCCACAACCGGGTGATAAGCTGCGCTATACAAATACCGACTGATTGATTGATGGATATGACTTTGGTGTTCTGGTGTGCAGTCAGTGAAGCTATCTGTTGCGTTTGAGAAAGAAGATAATGAATCTAGTTAGTAAGGTGTTGTGTACTAGGTATTATTGAAAAAAATGAAGTTCTTGTGTGATGGGAGGTAGGATCAGAGAAGCAAAGCAGGGGAGAGAAAGTGACAAATGAATTCAGTGTGCGTGTGTGTGTGCGCACACGTGTGTGTCTGTACGTGTACTCATATGTTCCTCTTTGCGTGAGTGATTTCGAAATGGCGCCGCAATAGGTTGTGGTTGCAAGTATTAATAGGATTTCAAGTTGCTAGATGCAAATGAAAATGTAAAAAATGTGGTCATTATCCACTTAAATTGTTCCCATTCACATAACAATCCCATATGCATACTTGAGGTACAGCTTCTTCTGAATAAAAAGAAACAAGCATTTGCAATGCAATAGGTCTCACATTTGTGAGAGTTTGAGCTATTGGCATTGTAAATGACAATGCCTTTTTTTATGTGTTGGTTTTTAAAACATAAATAAAAGGCATTGTCATTTACAGTACCAATAGCTTAAATTCTCGCAAATGTGAGACCTATTCCATTGCAAAGGCATTTTTGTAAAAGCACCCCATGCCGCGCTTTCACTTTAACGGCGGCCACCCCCCTTTCTTTAGACAACCTGCGTCTAAAGAAAGGTGCGCGGCCGCCATTAAAGTGAAAGCGCGGTGTGGGGCGCTTTAACAAAAAAAAGTGTTTGTTTAAGTTGACAAACAAATGTTTTTTTTTTTTTTTGTAAAAGTGCACCATGCCGCGCTTTCACAAATAATGCTTAAAGTTAAAGCGCGGTGTCGCGGCGCTTTAAAAAAGAAATGATATGGCGTGGGACGCATAAAGTAAGGCGCACGCTGGTTAAAGAAAGGCACACGCTGGCTAAAAATAAAATAAAAGCAGTTGGGAGCATGTCCTACCTGCCGAAAGTAATTAAAGAAAATAGTGCTCCGAGGCTGTAATTAAAGCCTACCTAGTAACTACGCACGTAAGAGGGCCAGTCTTTATGGGAGGTTACAAGATGAGGCAAGGTGGTTAGACTACTAAGCCTATTGACTAATGAAAAGCCATAAGTTTACAAAGGACGGTGACAGGAGCCAATTAAAAAGATGGGCGGGAAAATGGGCGGAGCTTCAAGTCCATACCTGAAAACAGAATGCCTCGCAGAGCAGCGCATGTCCGGCCCAGGCTCGACATAAAAAGCTATAATCCTTCCACTCCAAAAATTGCTGTTGCAGGATATCAGTGACATATCACATTTCAGGCAAGTTTCTTTGTTACTCTCTCCAGCAATATTACTTAACAGTGTTGCCACCTGTTAATTTGTATGCATGCAAATGACTTCAAGGTCTTATTCAGTGTGCAAGGTGAGGATCTCAGTACAGCCTTTCAAGTAGGAGATTTGTTAAATGAATGTCATCCATGAAAGGCATAAACGTCTATGAGAAACCACATCCTTGAAAAATTGAAGAAATGGGGTATTAGACCCTATGGGGTTCACAGAGCCCTGGCGTGGAATCCACTTCCTCTGAAGGTGACTCGTGAATCAACTCTAATCTTTGTTTTGACCACACCTCTGATCAGATATCAGCCCAAAATTTATTCTATAGTATCCTCAGTAAATGTGGCAAAATAACCATAAATCCCTCAATAAATAATTACATTAAATTGTCCTGGGAAATACCACACAAATGTCAAGTTATGCACTACACAAAGGCTAATTAGCAGTGACTTTAACAATTACATATATGTTAAGAGGTGCTTTAAATCGTGCACAGTTTGTACCATTATTACTGACCCGCCACCTTCTTTAAAATGTATAGTTGGTAACAATGTTTGTAAATATTGCCCTGCCAACCTCTCCCCCTGGACCTACCCAAATAGTGTACTTGCAGTCGTGAAAGTGGGCAGGATAGGACTGGGACAGAAAATATGTCAGGACATCAAAATAAAGTGCCCATCATTAGCGAATCAGATAGCTACAAATGTGGGTGACATTTCCAAATAGGGTCAGTTTCGATCTTGTAAAGACACCTCATAGATGTTTTGTAAGGTGTTTGTTTGTAGCAATATCAGAAATATCAACAGTAAAAACCGGTCCGTCAGACCATAAAACACATCCGCAAACAGTCAAAAAAAGCCCCACACAGTGACCTGTCAGAGCAGCCCCACCAGCACTGCCAGATTGCCCTATGTGCACCGCCACTGGAATTATGCAACTTTTCAGTCGCTGCGTTTTCTGTATAGTTATGGATTTGCTGCATTATCCATCATCTGCTGCAAATTTTACCAACAAAAAATGTTGCTTCTAGCTCAAATGGATCAAAAGTTACCAAAAATGCACAACACTTGTTGCTACACAGTGGAAATCCCTTCACTGAGTTTGACTGGTCATCTTTCTGTTGCTTATTGCTGTATTTGGGTGCCAGATGGATACTAATTAGGTGAACCTTTTGCCCGGATAACGTTAGTGTGTAAAAATGGCAAAGATTTATTTTGTAGTATCCTTGGTAAATGCTGCTCTTTGAAAATAACCATAAACACCTCAATACACATTTAAATAAATATTATATGGTGTTTGATCTGGGCATGAATTTCTTGTTGCTTCTTTTTAAGGATGTTAGAGGGCTGGATAGGGCTAAACACTATGGGGCTGTGTTAGAGATTGGCTATTTTGTGGACAGCTGCCGGTAAATAGCTCAGATGACACCAGGGTAGTGAAGGAAGTCAAAGCAACAAGTTTAGGAAGTTGAGGTAGAGCTGTGGAAAATGTGGTAAGAAGGGCAGGAGGAGTGGAGAAGGAGGTAGTTGCGATGGAGAGAAAGTCTTGATGCCAGGAGGATGGAAAGTGAGGCGCATAACTTGAAATGGCCAGAGTCATAATCTGGTGAAAGAAAAATGAGGGCAGGCAGCAAAATGGCACCTGCACATTCCCTTCCCCTGCATCTTGAGGGGTGGGGTCCCACATTATGCACCATAATTTCCCAGTTACTTACCGGTAATCTTCATTACTCCGAGTCCAAGGCTTTCCCAATACAGTCCTTGTCAGCGAGATTTCATCTCCGTCCTGCAAAACTTGTTCCTAGGCTGTGGAAACAGGGGCCGGGCGGATTCATTTTCTCAGGCCACCAAAGACTAGGGGGAGGAGGTGCGCTTGGATCAAAGAAAAGAACTTTAGTTTTGTCCGAATTTAATTTGAGAAAATTGGCATCCATCCTACCAGTAACTCCCTTTAGACATTCCTTGAGCTTACTGAGGGCAGAATCTGAGTGTTGCTGGAAGGACAATAGTAGTTGGGTATAATCCGCATAAGACACCACATGCACACCTCAAGACTCAATCAACTGGGCCAGTGGTGCTAGATAAAGATCGAACAAAGTAGGACTCAAAGCTGAGCCCTGAGGAACTCCAAATAGAAGAGGCTTAGAGTGGGATGAGAAAGGATGAAGATAAATCCGCTGAGATCTATCCTCTAAAAATATCTTCAGCCAAGAGAAGGCTGTGCCTTGTATGTCAGCCGAACTAAATCTATCCAAAAGGGTGGCATGTGAAACTGTATCGAAGGCTGCCAATAGGTCCAACATAATCACCATCATAGAGTCAAGATGTTCTTTAATATCTTAAGTCCCTTCTACTAAGGAGGTTTCAGTACTGATAATTTGTCAGACGCCAGCCTAAGCGTCGTGCAACCGGCCATTAGATTCCAGAAAGGAGGAGAGCTGGCCATTTACCAATTTCTCCAAGATTTTGGCTGCTGCTGGTAAAAGGAGATGGTCTAAGGTTGCTCAAGGTGGCTGGATCTGCAGTAGGCTTCTAAGTAAGGGCTGGATAAAAGAGTGTTTCCAGTCAGAAGGAAAATGGCCAACCTCTAGGGAGGTGTTCAGAATTTTGTTTTACACCAGATTGATGGTAGAGGCAATCAGTTGTTGGACTCAAGGTGGTCAAGGATCTGCTGGGGATCCTGATTTACATTTCTCAAGTTATTTCAGCTTAACTTCCTCTGAAATCTTAAGAACATTTAAGAGTAGATGATTCTACCCCCGAGTCTACCGACACCTCCAGTGTTATGTTTGTGGGAAAGGTTGCATACATTTTCTGAATTTTACAGTGAAAAAATGATGATAGATCGTCACAAAGTTCACAAGAAGGGCTGATTTTACTATTTACCGCCTCAGGAGCGAGAAAAGAATGGACAATGTGTGCTACCTCACATGAGGTATTTGAAGCTGCTAAAATTGGAGAGGAAAAGAACTCTCTCTGTGCTTTATGGGAAGATTTGCAAATATGTCTCAGACCTTCTTTTTATTGATTCTTAGCCTTTGGACAATAGGATTTTCTCCAACTTCACTCTAGATTTTTACAACAGCTCTTCTCTTCCCTTAATGTGGAAGAGAACCACGGCGCTGAAGCTTGGACCTTTTTGTTACCTGAAGTTTTAATGGAGCCACTGAATCAAGGGCATTAATAATATATTTGTTAAACCTGGTCACATCTGTGTCAAGGACTCCTAAAGGTTTAGAAGATCGTAGTTTTAGGCACAGGGGTATTATCTCGCAGGTAAGGACTGGCTCAGGGAAGATGGACGATGAGGTAATGCTACGGTTACTTACCAGTAATCTTCATTACTCCGTCTTTCACGATACAGTCCTATTTTTCCCACCTTCCTGCCCGGTGTTTGGGATTGATTTTTATATATATATATATATATATATATATATATATATATATATATATATATATATATATATATATATATAATCTACTGGCAGTCGCCAGTAGATAGTTATAGTTAGAACCTATTTTCCATAGGAAATCCGCGACATTCTATTTGAAATAACTCTCTTGCCGGTTGACGTATCTTCGCAAAATTTTCAAACTTTGTGGGGCGCTCCGGTCCGCTCCTACCCTGAAAGTCTCGGGGTGATTCGTCAAGCGAGGGCCGAGAAAAAGGGGGTCCCAAAACACGTTTTCCCCATTCATTTTTCCATAGGAAACTTTAGACACGGCTACAGCCCGAACTGCTGAACGGAATTACACCAAATTTGGCAAAGAGGTAGTTCTTGGTTCAGAAAGAACCCTTTTTGTTAAATGGTGTAAATCCGTTCAGTAGTTGCTGAGAAAATCAAAAGTAAAAGTACATATATATCTATGGGCACGGAGGATCCGCGCATCCTGAGCGCACCCTGCGCGCACCGCCCGATCACGAGCTGCATGTTAATTGGCTGTCAGCTGGCTGTCAACATTCCGATTCAGGAAATGTTGGCAGCCATTTTGTCCCTCGGTAGAACCGAGGGACAGAAACAAGTGCGCAAAGCGCACAAAGGGGGCAGGGTAGAAACACCCTGACCCCCTAGGTCTGCTCAGGGGGTCCCAGGACTCCAGGGACCCTCAGGATTCAAGGGGACTTAATCCCCCAACTTAAAACACGCCACGGGGCGCGTTTGCACAGTGGTGAAGGGAGGGGGCGGGGCTTCAGGTGACATGTGTGCAAACAGGCCCCGTGGGGTGTTTTAAGATGGGGAATTAAATCCCGTTCAATCCTGAGGGTCCCTGGGGCCAACTAGCCCAACAGGTACGTCCAGAAAGCGCCACAGAGCTGCGTTGCAGAGGGTGTAAAAGGGTGTGGCCTCTGTACATGTCTATGCAACGCAGCCCCTGGCGCATACTGGAGGTTCCTGGTGGGCTAGTTGGCCCCCAGGGACCCTCATGATTCAAGGGGACTTAATCCCCCAACCTAAAACGCGCCACGGGCACGTTTGCACAGATGTCACCTCAGGCCCCGCCCCTCCCTTCACCATTGTGCAAATATTCCTCTAAAATCAGCCGAAATACGAATTCTGATTTACTCACCTGTTATCAGGAGAGACCTCAGTGCTGCATCTTTCAGCGCAGTACTGATCCTGAAAAGTAATTTTAACCGTACTTACCAGTAACTTGAATTTCCTTCCATAGGATATCATTGCCTGCTTTTTGCTGAAAAAGTTTCTAAGTGTCGATTTTTGAAACATACAAATATTCCTCTAAAATCGGCCGAAATACGAATTCCGATTTACTCACCTGCTTTCAGGAGAGACCTCAGTGCTGCATCTTTCAGCCCAGTACTGATCCTAAAAAGTACTTTTAACCGTACTTACCAGCAACTTGAATTTCCTTCCATAGGCTAACATTGACTGGTTTCACTTGGAAATTCTTCTAAGTGTGGAGTTTTGGAACTTTAAAATATTCCTCTAAAATCAGCCGAAATACGAATTCCGATTTACTCACCTGTTATCAGGAGAGACCTCAGTGCTGTATCTTTCAGCCCAGTACTGGTCCTGAAAAGTAATTTTAACCGTACTTACCAGTAACTTGAATTTCCTTCCATAGGCTAACATTGACTGGTTTCACTTGGAAATTCTTCTAAGTGTGGAGTTTTGGAACTTTAAAATATTCCTCTAAAATCAGCCGAAATAGGAATTCCGATTTACTCACCTGTTATCAGGAGAGACCTCAGTGCTGCATCTTTCAGCCCAGTACTGATCCTCAAAAGTAATTTTAACCGTACTTACCAGTAACTTGAATTTCCTTCCATAGGATATCATTGCCTGCTTTTTGCTGAAAAAGTTTCTAAGTGTTGATTTTTGAAACATACAAATATTCCTCTAAAATCAGCCGAAATACGAATTCCGATTTACTCACCTGTTATAAGGAGAGACCTCAGTGCTGTATCTTTCAGCCCAGTACTGGTCCTGAAAAGTAATTTTAACCGTACTTACCAGTAACTTGAATTTCCTTCCATAGGCTAACATTGACTGGTTTCACTTGGAAATTCTTCTAAGTGTGGAGTTTTGGAACTTTAAAATATTCCTCTAAAATCAGCAGAAATACGAATTCCGATTTACTCACCTGTTATCAGGAGAGACCTCAGTGCTGCATCTTTCAGCCCAGTACTGATCCTCAAAAGTAATTTTAACCGTACTTACTAGTAACTTGAATTTCCTTCCATAGGATATCATTGCCTGCTTTTTGCTGAAAAAGTTTCTAAGTGTTGATTTTTGAAACCTACAAATATTCCTCTAAAATCAGCCGAAATACGAATTCCGATTTACTCACCTGTTATCAGGAGAGACCTCAGTGCTGCATCTTTCAGCCCATTACTGGTCCTGAAAAGTAATTTTAACCGTACTTACCGGTAACTTGAATTTCCTTCATAGGCTAACATTGACTGGTTTCACTTGGAAATTCTTCTAAGTGTGGAGTTTTGAAACTTTATAATATTCCTCTAAAATCAACCAAAGTACGAATTCCAATTTACTCACCTGTTATCAGGAGAGAACCCAGTGCTGCATCTTTTAGCCCAGCACTGACCCTGAAAAGTAATTTTAACCGTACTTACCAGTAACTTATATTTTCTTCCATAGGAATCCATTGTCTGGTTTTCAGCAGAAAAGTTTCAAAGTGTCGATTTTCACAAACTACAAATATTCCTTAAAAATCGTCTGTATGACTTAAACGCATTCTTTCAACTGTTTACAGGAGATGCACCAGTGCTGGATCCAGGATCCAACACTGAGTCAGAAAAAGTAACGATAACAGTTTTTACCTGCTAAGTGAATTTCCTTCCATAGGATAACATTGGTGATTCTATGAGAAAAGTTTCTAAGTGTCAACTTTTAAAATACAATAATATTCCTTAAAAATCACGACTGTAACCAAAACGCTTTTACTCAACTGTTTACAGGAGATGTACCAGGACTGAATCTAGGATCCAGTCCTGTGGTTAGAAAAAGTAATCCATAAAGTAACTAATTGCATTTAACTAGAAATTCACATTGTGCTGAATGTTGCATTGTGTTTGAAAATGTGTTTCCCATTGCAACAACTGTAACTACTGTACTTAAAAGTCTATTGCCTATGTGCAAAGTATTTAAACTAAAGTAATTCATTCTGAGAAAGTATTTTTGTAATGTAATGTATAATGTAATTACAATGTAATTTAAAAAATAAAATATGTAAAAAAAAATTGTCTAAAAATGTAGTAAATCAGTATGAAAAAAATTAATATAACAATTAATACATTTAAAAATTGTCATTTACAAAACCTTTGAAATTCACTGAAAAAACCGTAGGTTTCAGACATGTTATAGTTAGGAATTAGCATTTAAAAAACCTTTGAAATTCACTGAAAAAACCATAGGTTTCAGACACGTTATAGTTAGAAATTAGCATTTAAAAAACCTTAGAAATTCACTGAAAAAACCATAGGTTTTAGGGACAGTTATAGTTAGTTGGACATTGCACTCGTACAAAACCCGTGAAATTCCCCCGTTATAGTTAGTTCAGGTAACTATAACTCGCGCTCCACAATGCACTACTGATGACGTCACATATTACATCACTGATGACATCTCAAATAACATCACTGATGACATCACTGATGACATCATCCATGTGAGAATTTCATGCATCTTCTCACACCCTAATATAACTTTTGATACACCCACTCTAAATTACAGACTGCCATTCTCAAAACCATACACACTCCAATACCAATAAGTACATATCCACTCACTGATTCTTAGGACTACACACACACACATCTACTCACTCACCCGTACAGTCACTCATACTTACAGTCACTCAGTACAGGACTATCATATGCACTCATACACCTATATAAACACTCACACAACGCAACTCATCCATAGAGGTACTCACACACCTAGTCAGTCATGCAAATAATTAATCACACTCCAATTTACTCACCTATACAGTTATACACACCAGCTCACTTACTCATAAAAATAGTAGCACATTCTTACGCTCCTATGCAATCACTGATGCAAGCACACACTCATCCATATAGCCACTCTCACAATCACACACTCTCACTTTTCGCCATTTATATACTCCAACACACATATATACTGCCTTTCACATATGTAGTTACTCACACATGTACCACTGAGATATACATTCAATCACTAACACACCAATACACACACTCACCCACCCATACAGTCCATCACAGACGCACTCTTGAAACCATGCACCCAGTGAATCACCCACTCACACATCTATGCACAGAGTCACACACACCCCACCCACACAAACACAGGCACCCATACAGATACTCAGAGAACCAATCCATAACCCATATAGACACTCATTTAGCTAGTCAGAAACCCATGCAGCTGCTTACACAACAACAGACAGATGGATACAGACATTCACACAGTTTAGTCACTCACCCATGCATCCAGTAAGATACGTTTAATCACTCACTTATAGACTCAGTCACGCACCTACTAAATCATCCATTCAGGCGCTTCTACACCCACTCATTCTTCAATACGCCTTTCCCTATATATATTAAACATATTTAAACTTTACAGAAACACACAGTCACTGGATGATGTCATCAGTGATGTCACCAGTGATGTCATTTGAGATGTCATCAGTGATGTCACTGACCATGTCATGAGTGATGTAATATGTGACGTCATCAGTAGTGCATTGCGGAGGCGCGAGTTATAGTTACCTGAACTAACTATAACGGGGAATTTCACGGGTTTTGTACGAGTGCAATGTCCAACTAACTATAACTGTCCCTAAAACCTATGGTTTTTTCAGTGAATTTCTAAGGTTTTTTAAATGCTAATTTCTAACTATAACGTGTCTGAAACCTATGGTTTTTTCAGTGAATATATATATATATATATAGGTTTCTGTTTGCTTTATTTGAGCTTGTACAAATGACAAGAAGTGATGTTGGTGTTCCTCCCTTATCTACCGGCTGCTGGGTAGTAGCGGCCATGTTGAGGGAATTTTACAGGTCAGCTAGTTAGGGAACAGGTTCTGCAGGAAGCAGATGAAGTCTTGCAGGTTAGAACTGGATCATGGAAGATAGACGAGGAGGTAATTTGCCTTTCCTGCTGCCAAATTTAGTCAACCCTGCTGCATACTTTTGCCCTCCATTGCCGCATAATTTCATTGTACTCAGGATAGGATGCCTGGTGTAGATCTGAGATGCCAGTCACCTCCTAATCTGCATTAGAGTGAATTATTGATTTTGTAATGCCCCCATTTTCATGTAAAATGTGTATGTGCCGTACAGGTGCATTTACTGTGGATCACGCACATCTAGAGTATGGGGCATATATGGTGGTCGTGAGCATGCTGGATGGGTGTGCACACTAAATATTGAAAGGCTGATTTTATTCATTTGGCTTGGCACTGTCTATTTTTGAAACCATTATTAACATCACCGACTATCAAATGGACACGTCCCCTCTTGTAGCATAGGTAGGGTATGTGGGTGAGATTTCCACTGCGCAGAAAAAAGGGAATTGCAATATGTTGCTCCTCGCCATGAGTAGAAAGGCAACAGCATGGATATGCTGGCCTCCACCTGCGATCACAAAATGGCGGAAGAGGTGTGGCGTAGCGGTCAGGGTGGCTGACTCCGGACCATGGGCGCTCACGGTTCGATCCCCGGTGCCGGCGGCAGGTTAGCCTAGCACCATGTGACTCTGGGCAATAGCTCACTTAATCTTCCCAACGGCCCCCAGCGCCTTGACACCCTTAGGGGTAATTGTTCGCGCTTTAAAAATACCGGATTACATTACACGCGGGCCTCCAGCTGCGATCTCAAAATGGCGGACTGACGCAGCCTACCATGATGACCTTACTGACACGTTTACGTCCATGTCTACGGTGCCTATAAAAAATAGACCAGAATTGATGTTTGATGTCCTTTGATATCATATCTACCCTGTAGATCCTGTGCCTTTCCTGAGATTTCTAGCCCTAATTTTAAAGATGACCAACATAATATAGAGTCATTATTCTTGATAGGCACTTAGCCAAACATAGGCAAATATGTGATTGCAAAATGCTTGCCTAACCTCCAAACCAAATCTATGGGTGCAGTCTCATGCCTGGAGGGGTGACTGTAACATGCTCGCCTAACCTTCAAATGTGGAATAATAAATATTTTTTATGTTTTTGCTTGTATATTGTGTAAATCGCATGTTCGTAAAGTATGACTCTATATTGCTGTGTTAAAAGTATATATAAAATGTATTTGACATCACCCTGGATACAACTTGTCCTGAAATGGTAGGACTCCCAGTTCTATTTAAACCTACTTAAATAAAGTATTACAAACAGAGTGATGCCTGGAGGGATGCAGCCTCTTGTTTGTAGAACTGATGTCTCGTGTTTGGGGGGGGATGATGTCTCTTGTTTGGTGGGGGATGATGTCTCTTGTTTGGTGGGGGATGATGTCTCTTGTTTGGTGGGATGATGTCTGATGTTTGGTGGGATGAGGTCTGATGTTTGGTGGGATGATGGTTCGTATTTGGCAGGATGATGTCTCATGTTTGGTGGGATGATGCCCCATGTTTGGTGGGATGATGCCCCATGTTTGGTGGGATGATGCCCCATGTATGGTGGGATGATGCCCCATGTATGGTGGGATGATGCCCCATGTTTGGTGGGATGATGCCCCATGTTTGGTGGAATGATGCCCCATGTTTGGTGGGATGATGTCTTATGTTTTGTGGGATGATGGCTCGTGTTTGGCAAGATGATGCCTCGTGTTTGGTGGGTTGATGCCCCATGTTTGGTGGGTTGATGCCCCATGTTTGGTGGGTTGATGCCCCATGTTTTGTGGAATGATGCCCCGTGTTTGGCGGGATGATGGCTCGTGTTTGGCGGGATGATGTCTCGTGTTTGGTGGGATGATGTCCCATGTTTGGTGGGATGATGTCTGATGTTTGGTGGGATGATGTCTGATGTTTGGTGGGATGATGTCTGATGTTTGGTGGAATGATGCCCCATGTTTGGTGGGATGATGCCCCATGTTTGGTGGGATGATGTCTGATGTTTGGTGGGATGATGCCCCATGTTTGGTGGGATGATGGCTCGTGTTTGGTGGGATGATGGCTCGTGTTTGGTGGAATGATGGCTCGTGTTTGGCGGGATGATGCCTCATGTTTGGTGGGATGATGGCTCGTGTTTGGCGGGATGATGCCTCATGTTTGGTGAGATGATGTCTCATGTTTGGTGGGATGATGCCCCATGTTTGGTGGGATGATGCCCCATGTTTGGTGGGATGATGCCCCATGTTTGGTGGGATGATGCCCCATGTTTGGTGGGATGATGTCCCATGTTTGGTGGGATGATGTCTGATGTTTGGTGGCATGATGCCCCATGTTTGGTGGGATGATGGCTCGTGTTTGGTGGGATGATGGCTCATGTTTGGTGGGATAATGCCCCGTGTTTGGTGGGATGATGCCCCGTGTTTGGTGGGATGATGGCTTGTGTTTGGTGGGATGATGTCTCGTGTTTGGTGGGATGATGTCTCATGTTTGGTGGGTTGATGCCCCATGTTTGGTGGGATGATGCCCCATGTTTGGTGGGATGATGCCCCATGTTTGGTGGAATGATGCCCCATGTGTGGTGGGATGATGTCTGATGTTTGGTGAGATGATGTCCCATGTTTGGCGGGATGAAGTCTCTTCTTTGGTGGGATGTCTGATGTTTGGCGGGATGATGGCTCGTATTTGTCGGGATGATATCTCGTGTTTGGTGGGATGATGCCCCATGTTTGGTGGGATGATGTCTGATGTTTGGTGGGATGATGGCTCGTGTTTTGCGGGATGATGCCTCGTGTTTGGTGGGATGATGCCCCATGTATGGTGGGTTTATGCCCCATGTTTGGTGAGATGATGCCCCATGTTTGGTGGAATGATGCCCCATGTTTGGCAAGATGATGTCTCGTGTTTGGCGGGATGATGTCTCGTGTTTGGTGGGATGTTGTCCCGTGTTTGGTGAGATGATGCCCCATGTTTGGTGGGATGATGTCTGATGTTTGGTGGGATGATGCTGCATGTTTGGTGGGATTATGCCCCATGTTTGATGGGATGATGTCTGATGTTTGGTGGGATGATGTCTGATGTTTGGTGGGATGATGCCCCGTGTTTGGTGGGATGATGGCTCGTGTTTGGTGGGATGATGTCTCATGTTTGGCGGGATGATGTCTCATGTTTGGTGGGATGATGCCCCATGTTTGGTGGGATGATGCCCCATGTTTGGTGGGATGATGCCCCATGTTTGGTGGGATGATGTCTGATGTTTGGTGGGATGATGCCCCATGTTTGGCGGAATGAAGTCTCTTCTTTGGTGGGATGTCTGATGTTTGGCGGGCTGATGGCTCGTATTTGTCAGGATGATATCTCGTGTTTGGTGGGATGATGCCCCATGTTTGGTGGGATGGTGCCCCATGTTTGGTGGGATGATACCCCATGTTTGGTGGAATGATGCCCCATGTTTGGTGGAATGATGCCCCATGTTTGGCGGGATGATGCCCCAAGTTTAGCGGAATGATGTCTCTTCTTTGGTGGGACGTCTGATGTTTGGTTGGATGATGGCTCATGTTTGGCGGGATGATGTCTCATGTTTGGTGGAATGATGCTCCATGTTTGGTGGGATGCTGCCCCATGTTTGGAGGGATGATGTCTCTTCTTTGGAGGGATGATGCCCCATGTTTGGAGGGATGGTGCCCCATGTTTGGTGGCGTGGTGTCTCATGTTTGGTGGCATTTTGTTGCAGGATCAACAGATGATTTATTTCCTCCATTCAAGTTACTTATTGATGTCACAATAATCCTAGTTTAAATTACACCTGAAACTGCACTTGCCAATCGTCAACGACATGCTGAGTTATTTAGAGCGTTTAGGGATACATTGTCCTGTATTCACACAAATCACACTTCTCATCCTAGACTGACACTGGTTCACCACTCACCGAACTCACAGGGCACTCTGCTCACCCATTACTCACACCGCTCACCCTCCACTCCCATGAACACACTGGACACCCTGCTGCCACATGGCATGCGGCCCCTTCTCTGGGCCAATTTCGGCCCCAGGGACCTGTAGGAAAGTAGGATCTGCTTCTTATCTGTCCCCTCTGCTTTCAGGAACTCTTCACCAAGAATCCACCTTTGGATTTCAACAGACACTTTTCTTCTTTCCCGCAGTGGCCTTTCCTTGAAGTCCTTCATTGAGATCGACGGCGGTTTCCGATACCACTTCAGCCCTATGCACTCGGCTTCCCTGGGATAGGTAACTCTGGTACTACAGTATCTACGGATGTGGTGGCTCTTCAACCTCCTATGATCCAAAGGGCTTCTTCGTAATCCACTGGGAAGGGTCCTTAAACATTAAAACTGCAACCGAAACTCTCCCATAGAGTTGTACGGAACACGTGGGCATGTTCCCACACTGTACCCGTCCACCGTGGGGGTCCCTACTTACTCACCTTGGGTGGTTCCTTGGGGTCCCAGTGATTCTACATCCTCTAGACACTGTCTTGACTCGAGTTGTGGTTCTTATACCGCTATTTTAGTATATGGTTTGGTCTCCCCCTGGAGCCCACTGTGTATTAGTGCTACTTACGATTGTTTCTGTGCTACAGTATTGTGTGCTACAGTATTGTGTGCTTTGTGTTTATCTGCGTGTAGCAGATACTGTGAAGTATTTAGAGTGTGTTATAATAATAAATACATATTTTTATAACTACTGTGTGGTTCTCCTTTCATTTAAGCAATTCAATAAGGTTGCATTCTGGTAAAACAAGCTGCTTAACATTCCTTCAAGACTAAGCCTGAAGGCTGTTCTCCACACCTACCACTTGGATAGCTTTCTAAGGTTATCTTTGACCTCTAAAATCACTATAAGGGTTGTTTGGACTGGTACAGGGTGCCCACTTTAATTAGTGGACAGCATATACCAGGCCAACTTCTCACAGGACCCTATCCCCGGAGCCTGGCGCAATTTTCAGGGGGAGGGGGGGCATGTGCCCCCTTCCCGGGCCGATTTTGGCCCTAGGGACCCATCCCCCAGCAGCATTTTTAGGGGGGAGTGCATGGCCCCCCCCTCCTGGTTCGATTTCGGCCCCAAGGACCCCATCATCCAGGGCATTGTACCATTTAGAAGGGGAAGGGGGTCACGTGGCTTCCCTCCCTGGGCCATTTTCATCCCTGGGCACCCCATTACCTAGGGCCCAACACTGTATTGAAGGGGGAGGGAGGCGTGTGGCCCCCTCCCCAGGCCAATTTCGGCCCGGGGCCTGCATCCCCCACGGCTCTGCATAAATATATGGGGAGGGGGGCACGAAGCTCCTCTCCCTGGGCTGATTTCAGCCCCGGTGGCCCCATCCCCTGGGGCTCTGCATTAATATTCGGGGGAGGGGGCCATGTAGCCCCATTTCCTGGGCCAATTTTGTCCCTGGGGACCTCATCCTTTGGGACTCGGTACCAGAGCACCCACCATATCCTCAATGAGGGATGCTGGAGGAGCCCCAGGTCCCCATGGCCCCAGCCGGCTTCCTGCATCCAGCAAGTGCCATCATTGCTCCCGCCGACAGGGAGCAGCTAATAATGCTGCTCCCTGCAGGCGGCAGAAATATTTAGATCTGCTTCCCTGCCCACATCACTAAAGGCAGGGAAATAGATCTAAAGTCCTCTCCCAGCAGGCAGGAGCATTTTTTAAGCTCCCTCCAGCTGGGAGCACACTTGGTGTTTGCTACCGCTTGGCGGGAGATTTAAAAATGCTCCCGCCAAGTGAGAGCAAATACAGATTTCCCTGCCCACACTGCTGCGGGCAGCGAAACCGATATGTCCTGGGGGTGGGCACCCCGGGACATAGTTTGTAAGTCGGCCCGGGGGATGGGGTCCGCATGGCCATTTCCGGCTTGGGGAGGGGGAACCACATGACCCCCCCCCCCCATATTAGGTAAATTTCGGCCCAGGGTGAGCTTCCAGGGGACTTTTGAGGCTCTGGCAGGGGGGAGGTCGCACACACCCCTCCCATAACAATTAATGTCGGTCCCAGGGGTGGGCTCCCCAGAGCCTCTCAGGGAGGGGATGCTGCGTGGTCCCCTCCCCATAAATATTAAGATGGGGCCTCGAATGGCTCTGGGAGGGGGCGGCGCACATCCCTCCCCCCCCATACAAATTTAAAGGAGTCGCCCCAGTGGTGGCTTCCCCAGGCCTTTTCAGGCTCGGTGAGGGGGGCCACGCAGGTGCCCCCTCCCCTTTTAGGTAAAAGTTGTGGGCTCCCTGGGGCCTTTTGAGGCTCGGGAAGGGGGGGCAGGCATTCCCCCTCCCTATACAATTAAAGGAATCAGCCCCCTGGGGGTGGGCTCCCCTGAGCCTTTTCAGGCTGGGCGCACGGCCCCCCCTCCATAAAAATCAATGTTGGCC
Source organism: Calotriton arnoldi (assembly GCA_963921515.1). NCBI lineage: Eukaryota > Metazoa > Chordata > Amphibia > Caudata > Salamandridae > Calotriton > Calotriton arnoldi. The sequence continues at coordinate 203,294 of CAWUFW010017792.1, forward strand.
CCAGGGGTGGCCTCCCTGGAGCCTCTCGAAGCACGGAGAGGGCCAATGCGACCCTCCTCCCCATAGAAATTGTCAGCCCTGGGCCTCTAATGGCTCAGGGAGGGGGTTGGGAGGGGGTGGGCGCACGTCACCCCTTCCCATGCAAATTGTTTTTGGCCCCGAGAGTTGGTTCCCCATGGCCTTTGGAGGCTCGGGGAGGGGGGGCACACAACCCACCTCCCCTTTATGTACATGGCCTCGAGGGTAGGCTTCCTGAGGCTTATTATGAATATATGTGGCCCAGCTACCATTTTTTAGGTGTCGCCTAGGCAGCGCATGCGCTGACTCTCTGAGACATGCTGTATCTACTCTGTGGGCTTACAGCCCACCCATCATTTTTAATTTGTTGCTTTGCATGTCCTTCACAAAGGCTTGCTTCTCTGTGGTCAATGTTTTTTATATGTTGCTCCTTTTGTGTGTTGACCCCTCCAAAGTAGCGTGCCCATGTTACTTGTAGCCTTGCCTTTTTGTGCATGTAGGTTTGGTTAAGCGTACTATTTTTTTTTGTTTCTGCCTGTGTTTTTGAAATGTCGGCTTTTCGTTCACTTGGAGTTCAGCAACAATTGATGTAGTGCTAATAAACTTACTATCTGTATTTTGTTTCTGTTCTGGTTTTCGCCATTGTTTTATTTAGTTTTTTATTGGCTGTGTGAAAGATTGTTTCACGCTCTGCTTCTCCTGACTCTTTTAAGGGGTGACTCTGCGTGCAACTGCTGTGCGCTACTGCGGGAACGCGGCGGTTAAGCTAACGGACATGTTGAATTAGGGACATGTCATTGCTAACGCCTCTAGGTTCAAATTAAAAGAAAGATTTGCTAAATTCGAAGCTTGCTTAGCGTTATCCAAGGCATACTTGCTTCACACTATGCCTGCATGTTAAAAGTGCATTTGTGATGACCCACCTACATTGAAATACAACTGTAAGATCACTAAGCAAACGGCGAGGTGGGTGTGCCCGAAACATCCAGCAGACCCGGAGAAGAGAGAAAATTATGGCAAGTAAAAAGGAGGCACTAATAATAATCTCTTTGTTTTAAAATGCCATAAAGGTGGGTTGCGCCTGCTCTCTGCCCTTCAGTGGGCAATATTTACTCCGCACGTTGAGAGCCCTATACAACTGCTGATTGCGTGGCATCAGGATAGACATTTATGGTTTTACCTTTCTACGTTCACCAGTGTGTGGATTGTCACTGCCACTCTCTCCTTCCCACCCTCCAATGCAAAACCACAAATGCATTTTTTCTCATTGTTTGTTATATTTATCTGTGCTTGTTAAGTATTTTAGCTATTTGAATGCATAACCACCCACTCTAACAACATGATGCTGCCTAACTCGGTTTTCAAGAAATACAGTGTGGATGAATACTTGCTTCGCTCCCTGGCTCCTCATTAATTGGAAACGCCAGCTTTTCCATTGTTTCTTTAGAGAAATCCTTTTACAAAGGGCCTGTGATAATGTGGATGCAGCTGATGAAGGGGAAGAATGTGTTTCTACTTCACATTATTATTAGAAAGGAAATACGCTGTAAATGTGTGTTGAAGGTTTATTTGAGCTTGAGCTCTTACAAACAGGGGTGTTTTTTGTTTGTCACTGGCATAACTTTTAATGTCTCGTTTAGAGACCGCTTTAGTTAAACTACTCCAGCATGGCTGACGTGTGCTTGTGTGATATTTACTGTTCCACATTGCCAACAGCTATTTTAGGATGGTAAAATAAAATAAAAAGCATTGACAAAGTCAGTAAGTTGTCATGTGCCTTTTAAAAGCAAGACCTATTGGCTTTGCCAATGCTTGTCCCCCCGCCCGATCCCGCAAGAGTCTCACAGGGTTGTGGCATTATTTGCCATTTTTGCCTCTTTTGGCCCGGGGAGGGAGTTCCCCCCTCCCTTGGGGCCTCGGGGTCAGGGTACCTCTACCCTGCCCCAATATAGCTTTTTTTTAATTTTTAAAGAACTTCAGGACAGGGGACTAAGTCCCTGAGTCCTATAATGGCTGCCAGCAAAATTTTTCTTATGTTGCTGACAGCCAATCCGAGCTCTTGCGGGAGTCTGACTCTTGCAGGAGCGAGATAGCCCAAGGGAAATAAAGCACCCTAGGCCAATCAGAACACTCTTTTTTGTAAATTGGCGCTCCGCGAGTCTCGGAGACTATCTTGAGCCCAACCATCCAAATATCTATATTTTTTTGACCCTTCATATCTAAAAAAATACTGAATCGAATTACACCAAATCACAAAAAGCATAATCTGCAGACCAAGATGTAGCTTCCTGTCCAATTTGGTGTAATTCCATTCAGCAGTTTTTGCTGTAGCCCATCTTAAAGAAGTCTATGGAAAATGCTTGGGGATTTTGCATTTTGTGTCCCCCCTTTTATTGGCCCCTGCTCGACAGATCTCTCCAAACCTTTCCAGGAAGGAGCTGAGGTGGATAAACCTTTATTTGGGAAAGTTTAGTGAAGATTCATCAAATGGGGGCAAAGTTATTAGAAAACCCAAAAACACTCCTAACAAAGGGTAACTAGTGGCGATTGCCTCTAGGTTTTTAATATATATATATATACATACATATATATATATATGGGCCGTCACTGGAACAATGGTCTGAGAATGTCCTACTGTGGGTAAGGTTTATAGATGACGTTTTTGTACTGTGGCAGGGTACGGAAACCGATATAGAACTGTTCATCAGGGACCTTAACTCAAATAATCTAAATTTGAAATTTGTGGGACATCACAGCAAAACCTCCATAGATTTCCTGGACATTAGAATAAGACCAGTGGAAGGGAAACTAGAAACCACCATCTTCCGGAAGCCAACGGCTGGCAATACGATTCTACATGCAGGAAGCTCCCACCCTGTGCCACTCATCAGGAGTATACCCTTTGGTGAGTTCTACAGGGCACGGAGAGCATGTAGCAATCCAGAGGAGTACTGTAGAGTAGAGCAGGAGATGACAAGCCGTTTCATACAGAGGGGCTATCCACCTACAGTTATATGTGGAGCCGCAATAAATTCTAGGAATTTGGAAAGACAAAAGGTACTATTTGAACCATCCAGAATTCAACAAAGAAAAAAACAATGGGGAACTGAGAATCATCGGTTTATAACGACTTTTAATACAAAACACAAGGAGGTGAGGTCCATTTTAAAGAAACATTGGCATCTTATAAAAGATGATCCAATATTGGGCCCGAAAGTGAGTAAATATCCTGATATAACGTATAGAAAGTCTAAGTCGTTAAAAGATCAGATTGTGAAGAGTGAATATCAAGAGAGGAGGGGGGGGAGCCCCCACATGGCTTCAGCAGAAAATGGGTTTTAGAAAGTGTTTTAAATGTAAAGCGTGTCAACATGGAGTCAATCTTACACATTTTAGGACATCTTTTAATAAAACCATTGCAATAAGGGGCTTTTTAACATGCAGATCTAGTTTTGTGGTCTACATGTTGAAATGTCCTTGTGGAAAAATCTATATGGGAGTACCACCTTACCTGTATACAAAAGAATTCTACAACACCGGAGAGCGATTATCAATCAGGATAGGACATATCCGATTGCTAGGCATTTTGAAATTCATCATCAAAGCAACCCTATATCCATGCAATACAGCTGTATAGCTGAAATCCCCCCCAAAAAGAGAGGGGGGAATAGGGAGAAGGAACTCCGTAGATTGGAGACATACTATATATTGGAGTTCGATAGCAAGGAACCTCATGGGTTAAATGTAGATGAAGATCTATATACTTGCCTATACTAAGAGAATATTGATGAGTCTGCACATTCAAGAACCATTTGTTTTTTTTTAATGTCTGTTGAGTAGAGAAATAGAAAAGAAGGACATTGGCACTTTAGATTTAAGCACTTTAGATGTAGCACTTTATATTTATTAAAGTACATTGTGAAGTATATGATAATTTTTTTAAATATATTGAAGCATTTGCACTTTATAATTAGTCTAGTACTGTAGAAGTATATACAGTGAGAAGGAAAATGAACTGACTCATGTATATGAAAGCACTAGCACTTTTTTGGAAAGATGGTACTGTATAATTATTAGAGCATTAGTACTTTTCTATAAAATATAAAGTGGAGGATGAAGTTGAGCACTAGCACTTTATTGGAGGAATGTTTTTTATAAAATGGGAAAAATGATATACATTAAGGAGGGCAGCCGTATGACATGTTGAAATGTGCATGAATAATCGAGAATTGAAACAGGAAGCAAGTGATGAATTTTACTGCTTGTTATATGAATTGAGATTCTGTATATGCACTAGCATAGTTGAAATTGTGAAAAAGAATAACACAATGTCAGGGACACGAATGGAAACTTTGATTATGCACTAGCATGAGGAAAAAGTTTGAAAACGGTCACCCAAAAGTTAAATGTGGTGTATTCAATTGAACATGTTTAAAGATGGCGCCCATAATAGTGATGTAACAAACTCTATGGTGCCGAAGAAGGCTTGTCCTTTGTCAATGTTGGTAATGAGAAAAAGAATATTTTAATGAGAAAAAATGGCGCTTCTGCATTGTGAACAAGGCAGCGTGATGCTGCCGAAACGCGTAGATGCCGTCACTGTGTGCAAAATAAAAACAGAGTGAAAAGTGCCCTATGGAGTGCTGGATTATTACTGCAAAGAATGGTGATTTATTTGGAATATATATATATATATATATATATATATATATATATATATATTCCAAATGAAGAAGCACCCAACAATTGGAGACCCACACACGTCGTGTCAAGTAATTTATTTTGCCAGGCAGCATCGCAAATCAATTCCGTCGGTACAGCCAATTTTTGCCATCAGTTTCCCCCTACGCGTTTCGGGCGTCATCCCGCCCTTGTTCACAGGAATGGCTTATGAGGAGAGGCAGCATAACAGGTAATTATTTTAACAATGTTCTTTAAGGTCCCGCCCTGTGGGCGTGTTCGCTCAGTGCACCCTGGTACTTGAAGTCTTTCAACTAATAACCCTTTGGTAGGTACCGCTGCCAAGTCTCCTAATTAAATTACAATATCCACAGTGGGTTGCTGTGTCCCCACAAAGTTGCTGCCATGCTGTTTTCACCCTCGCAAAACGACACGTTGTTCCCTTTGCGCCGTATACGTGACGGCGCTGGACCCGCACTTCCGCAGGGGGGGTCTCCGCGACCTGGGTAGGCCGCTAATATTCCAAATGAAGAAGCACCCTGGTACTTGAAGTCTTTCAACTAATAACCCTTTGGTAGGTACCGCTGCCAAGTCTCCTAATTAAATTACAATATCCACAGTGGGTTGCTGTGTCCCCACAAAAATTGGCTGTACCGACGGAATTGATTTGCGATGCTGCCTGGCAAAATAAATTACTTGACACGACGTGTGTGGGTCTCCAATTGTTGGGTGCTTCTTCATTTGGAATATTAGCGGCCTACCCAGGTCGCGGAGACCCCCTGCGGAAGTGTGGGTCCAGCGCCGTCACGTATACGGCGCAAAGGGAACAACGTGTCGTTTTGCGAGGGTGAAAACAGCATGGCAGCAACTTTGTGGGGACACAGCAACCCACTGTGGATATTGTAATTTAATTAGGAGACTTGGCAGCGGTACCTACCAAAGGGTTATTAGTTGAAAGACTTCAAGTACCAGGGTGCACTGAGCGAACTACGCCCACAGGGCGGGACCTTAAAGAACATTGTTAAAATAATTACCTGTTATGCTGCCTCTCCTCATAAGCCATTCCTGTGAACAAGGGCGGGATGACGCCCGAAACGCGTAGGGGGAAACTGATGGCAAAAATTGGCTGTACCGACGGAATTGATTTGCGATGCTGCCTGGCAAAATAAATTACTTGACACGACGTGTGTGGGTCTCCAATTGTTGGGTGCTTCTTCATTTGGAATATATATATATATATATATAACGATTCCTCGCTCACATCTGCTGCTCCAAACAAACGAGAGTGGACCCAGGTATTGTGCATATTTTCTGTTTATTCACGCACAAACAGCCTCGCCATTACGCGTTTCGGCAGTTGCCTGCCTTGATCACATGACAGCGTTAGGAAGTCTGATCGCCATTTTTAAAGTGACAGTGCATACCAGTTAATTAATAGAAATGGAAGAAATATACGCTTGAATGCTTCAATTGCTATGTGATCATTGGTGATACAGTTATTGGCTTAAATACATTTTTGTAAATTCCTAAAATGTACTTCTAAATTTCTTTAAATACAAAATATAAACACAACTAACCTGGTTTAGTATTAATACATATTATTGAAATTTCATTGGCACAAATGCTACTCTGGACCATCACCAATACTTCACTTATTTCTAAATCTCATCATATAACTGATTAAAATAATATGAAAGTGCCTATCAATATAAATACCCTAAAGAAGTGCTAAAACCTATAAATCGTGCTAGTGCTAAAACTAATAAAAACCGAATTTTCAAATTATATGTATCCACATATGTCAGAGGCAGCATGTATTGACATAATGTCTTTTTGCGTACTACTAGGCATGCCCTGGCAAAAGATTTTTAGTGCAAAACATGACATGTGCAAACTAAGCAAGTATATACGGGGGACATGATGAAACCTGATAATCATCATTTCATATGCAATTGATTCCCACAGTTGTAAACATAGACATAAAATATGTAGTTAAATAAATAAATAAATACATATAAATATACAACTCAACTGCTAAAACTCTATTCCATTTTGTCCCTACTATATAAAATTCCTTAGTTTATGATCTATGTAAGTATATTGCAGATTGCAATTAGATGGACAATTGTTTAGACACCAATTTTAAGAATAATATGAAATACAATAAAATCAATTGAATAAACAAACAGGTTCAGTTTGGGCTCGAGGTCCTATTTCTGCTGGACTTATGGAAATAAGGGGATTTATTGTAGAGGTTTCATAAGTAAGTGTAAAGGTCCTCGCTTGTATTAAGACCCCCCGGATGTTTGGTATCCAACTCTAAAATATATTGAGTTTCCAGGCGTCTAAGTTTTGCTTCTCTGTTTCCCCCTCTCTTTTCTACGGGAATAGCATCTAATACATAATATCTTAAATGCTTGAGATTACTTTCATGTTGTTCTTTAAAGTGTCTCTCCACATGGTAGCTAGGGTCATTGTTGGTGATTGCCTTTGTGTGTTGTAGGATCCTTTTATGTACTGCCAATTTTGTACTTCCAATGTATTTTAAATCACAGCTACATTCTAAAACGTAGACCGCATACTCTGTTCTGCAGGTCAAATATCGATTGATGGTCCGAGGACTATCATTAAAGGCTGTGCAGTATAAAGATTTATTAAGTCCAAACTGGCATGCCTTACAACTTGTGCATTTGAAAAACCCCTTTCTAGATGTAAGCCATGATCCTATCTCTTGATCTTCAGGATTATTTCTCACTAGGGCATTTCCCATAGATGCCGTTTTTCTATAGGTAATGGCTGGTTTCCTAGGGAGGGACTGCCCAATTATAGGATCATCTAATATAATGGGCCAACTGCGTCTCACAATCCCCCTAATCTGTTTCTCCTGCCTTGAGAATGACAGAATAAGTCTTGTGGGTTCATTAGGTGCATCCAAGGTGTTACTGGTTGCTCCTTCCAGCCTATTTCTATATGTCAGTAAATCATCCCTGGGCTTCTGCCTAGATTTTGCCATGGCTTTATCAATGGTTGTATTCCTGTATCCCCTCTCCGGAAATCGTACCTTATTCTCATTTTGTTTACTTTCACAATCTTTCTCATTGCTGCAAATCCTCAGTATTCGCAGCATCTCCCCATAGGGGATGCTTTCTATCAGGTAAGGAGGGTGTGCGCTAGATGCGTGTAATAGCGCATTGCCCGCAGTCTCCTTTCGGTACAGAGTTGTTGACATGGCATTATTTACTATAGTGATTTGTACATCTAAAAAGGTTACACTCTCCTCACTAATGCAGGATGTGAACTTTAAATTGATATCATTGATGTTAAGCTGTGCTATGAATTCATTAGCACTCTGCTCCGTACCATGCCATACTATAAACAAATCATCTATATATCTAAGCCAACAGATTATTTTTCTTGGCAAATGTGGTCATATTTCCTCTTGAGGACCAGCTCCTCCCACCAGCCCATGAACAAACATGCATAACTGGGGGAGAAGCTGGCCCCCATCGCTACTCCCTGTAGCTGTTGGTATACCTGGTTCTTGAAAAGGAACAGATTATTATTCAGACAGAAGGTTAACAAATCAATTATCATCCTGTTATGTTGAACAAATTGTATCGGTCTACTGGATAAAAAATGCTCAGTTGCCCTTATTCCATCACAATTTCGTATACATGTATATAAGGACGATACATCAAGTGCTTTTAGCTGGTACCCATTTCGCCATTGTATGTTTTTAATTCTCCTTAAAAAGTCACTAGTGTCTTGCACATAAAAGTCTAAATTACGGACATGGTCTTGCAAGAAAAAATCGATGTAACGTGACATATTTTCAAATGGTCCGTCACATGCCGAAATGATCGGTCTTCCCGGTGGTTTGTATCTGTCCTTATGTACTTTAGGGATGAAATATATCTTAGGGATGGTAGGATGCTCTTTTTTGAGATATTTATATTCATCGGTGTTCAACATACCCAAATTTTTCCAAGCCAACAGTTTTGTTGTATATATACATCTCAGGTGCGGCTCTTCCGCTATGGCGGAGAAGCGTAGCCCCACTGCTTTTAAGCAGTGCACTGCAAAGGAAACATAAAATGATAATAACTTTGAGTTATTATCATTTTAGGTTTCCTGTTGATTTGCGGGCGGGCGGGAGAATGGGGCTGTTCTGCTCTCGGCGCAGGGCAGGAGAGGAGTGGTTTGCCCACTCCTAAGTGCGCAATGACTGTTTGGTCGGCCCTCTCGGGAAGCCCAAACCAGTCATGCGCACGTTCCCCGTTCTCCATGCAGGCTGCATCCTAGGGACCCATCCTGAAAGTGTTCGGAGGTAATCAGTGGCAAGGCAAATGGTGTAATTCCAAGGTGTTGGAAACCTCGGGACCGCCGCAAACCGAAAGGAGCACGGTACTGCTGTTTAATTTACAGTGTGTGACTTCACGGAGAGACAAGTTCACTGCAGCGTTGTCTCTGGGTATGCCCCAAATTGGAATTTGTGGCAGGATGTAGGGGGCGAAGAAATGGATTTATTGCATGAACAGAGACCGAGGGGCAATGAAGCACGACCACGTTTGAACAGTACAGCCTATACTCACCATGAGAACAGGATATGATGGGCTGCAGAGACATTTCCCCAGTTAACAAAAAAGATGCATGCTGGGAATTGCAGTCTGGGACAAGGCGCAGCAGGAATGCTCTGTGTTTTAATTTGGGTCAGCTGTGCTCCCACCAATAGGAGTGAGGTAGCACATTCAAAATGATGGACAGTGAAACCCCTGGTGTTAGAGGCATTGGAGAAAGGCACATCCGCCGAAACGCGTCATGCCGTTCTGTCAATAAATGAACTTTCTTGAGGACCCCGCTGTGTCCCCTTGTCTACTTCAAAGATGGAGGGATTTGGTGTAATGTTTGCGTGGAGCCAGTGACACGCAGGGGACCCATCCTGAAAGTGTTCGTAGGTAATCAGTGGCAAGGCAAATGGTGTAATTCCAAGGTGTTGGAAACCTTGGGACAGTTGTGTTCCCACCAATAGGAGTGAGGTAGCACACCGAACCGGACACCAACACGGGGAGTTTCATGGCAATAAAGTTTTTATTCCATAGTTACGCTGCGACGCGTTTCGGCATCCACTGCCATTATATTATATATATATCTCAGGTGCGGCTCCTCCGCTATGGCGTAGAAGTGTCGCCCCACTGCTTTTAAGCAGTGTACTGCAAAGGCAACATAAAATGATAATAACTTTGAGTTATTATCATTTTAGGTTTCCTGTTGCTTTGCGGGTGGGTGGATGGGGCTGTTCTGCTCTCGGCGCAGGAGAGGAGTGATTTGCCCACTCCTAAGTGCGCAATGACTGTTTGGTCGGCCCTCTCGGGAAGCCCGAACCAGTCATGCGCACTTTCCACCCGTTCTCCATGCAGGCTGCATTACACAGCCTACGTGGAGAACAAGACCAGGCACCCATTCCCTGGTTGAGCTTCGAACCAGGACGCTCAAAACCAATCACAACGCTGCTTTGCAGTGTTGTGATTGGTCAAGGGAGCCTGGGTGCTTACCAACCACAATGCTGCATTGCAGCGTTGTGATTGGTCAGGGGAGCCTTTTCTGTGCTTCCTGTGCCTCGGAGAGCAGGAGTAGAGACGCGGGACCGGAGCGGCAAAGTAAGTGTTTCTTTTATTTATTTATTTATTTTTACCGTCCCCCCAACCCCCCTCGCGACTCCCCCTGTGCCTGCCCCGTATATAATATTAAAAATCACATATTTTATCATGACAGTGAAAATAAGTGGCCAAATAACACATTTATGTAGAGCAACTGTACTAATAAACGCACGTTCACAAGCTTATTACTACAGTGCAACGGTCAAATTCAAGTTTATTATCGGAATACAGCAAAACTGATAGAAGAAAAACGTTTTACCGGCTCACAGATTGCATGTAACAATTACTTTACTCAGGGAAACAACTCCCTTGATAGTCAGAGGTCTCCTCGATGTGACTTTAGCATGCTGCACAAACTACATCCTCTTGCATCCTGGTATTAGTTAAATACCTTTCTTTTAATCAAATACACAGGAAAAAATACAATGGCTGATGCATAGAGTTTAATATACCTGTGGAGTAGGGTGAAGGAGTGCAAACTAATGGGAACTGCAGAGAATCATGATAGCAATATTGATTTAGAACTGCTACTAGTCAGCACTGTCATCTAGTGGTCAATCATGGGAGCACAGCGGCTTTCCTAATGGCTCAATTAAGGACTAATGGCGGGAGTTTTGGGTCGAGCCATGCCAGGTATTATCATTGTTTCATCTCACAGAATTATGCCAAACAGTTAATGGTGACCGACTGAAAAAGCCCACTGTGCAAGCAATCAACGTTAATTTCTATTTGCATTTGGAGTGTACCAATGTTTCTGGAAGTTCCCTTCACTAATGCAGGTGGCATCATTTGCAACATAGTGCCAGGTTCCCTGGGAAACTAATGCTCTTTGGCAGTGAAGAGCCTAGGATCAAAGTCTACATGGGAAATTCCAAAGTCGCCAAGGAAATGGGCCAACCACATGCACACGGGTCCAGTTATTTCCTCCAGGACCAGCCCTGCTATATTTGGGATCCCGCAGAAGAGAGAAGAGGTTGTGGGACTAAAGCGCGCCTCTACCCGATTGTTAAGGATGCTCCCCCAATATTCAAAAGATGGACCTGCAAAAGTCAAGTAGGAACCACATAAATGTGGCTGTCCTAATATCAAAGTATGTCACGAAAATACTGTTGCGTACCTTAGTGGCAGGTATTGCATCATTACGCACGCAAGTACATTTCTCGGGAACTCTTCTGTAAGCATTGATCGGTAGGGTGGCAGCCGCGAAAATTGTGAGGCTGCCGCAGTAGCTTCACCATTTTGCTAATTTACCAGTAAGTGCCCCGAGCGACATTCAAGGAGATGGATAGGCCTTTTGGGGATTTGACATGGCGACCAGGAAGGAGAAAAGTATTGTCATTTGAGCTGAAGACGCCATCAAACAAGCATTTGCAATGCAATAGGTCTTGCATTTATGAGAGTTTGAGCTATTGGCATTGTAAATGGCAATGCCTTTTATTTATGTATTGTTTTTAAAACAGATAAATAAAAGGCATTGTCATTTACAATGCCAATAGCTAAAACTCTCGCAAATGCGACACCTATTGCATTGCAAATGTTTGCTGTAATAAAAATAAAAAAAAGCATTTGGAGAGAGTGTGTCCTGCCTGCAACAGCAGGCAGGACAATGCTATTTGAGAAAATAGTGCTCGGAGGCTGTAATTAAAGCCTACAGAGTAACAACACATGAAACAGGGGGTGTCACCATGGGAGGTTACAAAATGAGACCGGCGGTACTAAGGAGGGACTGCTAAGCCTCTTGACCAATGAACTGCCACAGTTTACAGTGGACAATGACACAAGCCAATGAAAAATGTCGGTGGAGAGTGGGCGGAGCTTCAAGGCTCTACCTCAATACAGCATGCCTCGCAGAGCAGCGCATGCCCTGCCGAGGCTCAGCCTAAAAATGCTCCATACACTGACAAACATCAGTCTGCATGCTGATGCACAAAAAAGGTCCATACACTTGCGCACACCTACAGACAAACACTGGTGCACAATGCTCAGGCAAACACAGTCAATGGGCAAGACACTGACACACCCACAGGGTGAAACAATAACAGCGCCAAATGGCTATGCACACAAACGGACATGGAAACAGAAAATAGGCACTACACAGAGAGGCCATACAGTGAGGCACACAACAAATCATGCACTGACGCACCTAAAGGGCCAGTCACACTGGGAATCTCAAAGGGCTGTACACTAACAAACACAATGAACCATACACTGACACACTGTAATGGGTCATACACAAACACATTGTGACAGCCAAGCGCACAAACAGGACTATTCAGAGACACACTGTATCGTGCAGACAACACAGATAAGCATATTTTGCCATACACACGGATCTGAGCATTCACACACACCCAATATATACACACACGATTATACACTAAATTTACATGAGTGGCCTACAAAGAGACACACCAGGAAGCACAGTGATAATCAGGTGTCAGCACGCTTACACAACCACAAGAGGCAGCACTGCGAGTAAGTGCACATGCACAGAGACACACAAGACCTCATACACAAGCAAGGATCTGTATGCTGACAGACGCTCAAGTGCACGATGGTCTGTACTCGCACACATAGCCATACGCTGACACATGCTTGCGTGCCCACACACACGCACACACAAGGAGATATACATTGACATGAAAACACACAGGGCTGTACATTGATACACACAGCACAAGAGGGAAAATGATGACATACACAAGTGGTTACACACAGTTAAATACACAAAAAAGATGCATACACATGCACATACAGGAACTCATGTTGAAACAGACACACAAAAGATAGGAAAACTGATACAGAGGAGTACACTGAGATGTTCCTATACTAACACACATAGATCTGTAAAGTGACATACGCACAACATACATGAACAATGAAGCATACACTCACACACATTCAAACATGTGGGGTTACACAGTGGCACAGTCGCCCAGGGGCCATACCAACACAGCCATGCAAAGTCACAAACACAAGCCCCAACAATGAAGTACACCCTCAAGGAGGCACAATGACTTACACAGGGACACATATATGGATACAAACAGACAATGAGCCAGAAAATGGTTCACACATAGCGCTACAAACTAATACAAACATGCATGAATCCCTAGATTGACACACACATACACAATGCTATACGATGAAATACATACAATGATCTTTACATCGGCACAAATACAAGACCCCTTCTTTTGACACACACAGAATACACTGTGCCAAACACAAAGGTCTGAAGCACAGACACAAACTCTAGGGGCAGTACACTGAATCATTAAAGGCACTGGTACATATGTATACATTTGGCTCTAGATTAGCTTGGCATAAGGACTTTTAAACTGAATGTGCAAGAGGCAGTACACTGAGACACGGGCAACAGCTGTGTCTGCTGACATTGGATGCGCACTAGTAGACAAGCGCCCACAAACAGTGCCAAACACATTCACCAAAATAGGCCACCCACTGACACACAGGGCTATACAGTGGTGCACACCTATATGTAGATTTCTATACTGTCACACACCACACACAGGTTTGTCCACTGGCAAACATCCATACAAGGGTCAATAAACTGACACTGGTGCATGGAAAGTGATCCACACAAGGGGTCGCATACAGATGTGTAAGCGTGGCAGCACACACACAAACAAAACAACCTGTACACTGATACACAAGGCCATACGCTGACTGCAGCACTCAAACACAAAAGAAGCTGCAAAACTGTTACAGGCACAGTTGGTGTACAATGACACATACAGATGAGGAAATCATACATAAATACAAATTGTTAGGCTCTACAGTAAAACACACAAGAGTAGAGTCAATGACACACACATACGAAGGGGCACGCACTGACAAATACAGGTGTCATACACTGGCACATGTACAAGAGGTCATATCCTCACTTGTGGAGGGGGGGGGTCTCATACAGTGACCTAACAAGACCTGACAGAGAGGGGTGATTGTAAAGAAATACAATAATGCGGGTCCTACAATGACACAAGTGTCACACACAGAAACACATTAACGAGTGGGCACAGATGGACACACATACAAAGTAGACACCGGCCACTCTTCTCAGACACTGGCACACCTGCAGACACACAGTTCAGAATTAGAAGTAAGCATACACAAGTTAACATATTTAAATGTTCTCCGATTGTCCCATGCGTGATGGTTAGCAGTAGCTAACCTATTGCTGTGTTTTATATTATTTGCATTCTGGTAATCGTAGTCCTGAATGTAAAGTGGGAAAAGCAGTAACTATTTCTAGTCAAAGCTGACAAGGGAGTCACCCGAGAACCCACATACCCTCTCTCTCAGATGCAGGAGTACAGGGTCCACGCGTACATACCACGCTCTTACAAGGAGCATTACCATTTTTGTCAAAGGTCCTTGCCAAACCAGAAGTCCCTGGTGTGGAGGGCGATACTGTCACTTCTCTGTGTGAAACGTCGTGCGAGTGTTTGCGTGACAGCCGTCAACAACGGGTGGATTGGGGGCGGGGATGAGACGTGAAGTCGCGTTAGTTCTGGCACCAGACACTAAGAACAGTTACAAGCATTTGCAATGCAATAGGTCTCGCATTTCAAGAGTTTGAGCTATTGGCATTGTAAATGACAATGCCAATAGCTTAAACTCTCGCACATGTGAGACCTATTGGATTGCAAATGCAATTTTTGTAAAAGTGCCCCATGTCGCGCTTTCACGTTAATGTTGGCCACGCCCCTTTCTTTAGACAGCTGTGTCTAAAGGAAGGGGCGCGGCCGCCATTAAAGTGAAAGCGCCGTATGGGGCGCTTTGACAGAAACAAGCATCTGTTTGTCAAGTTGACAAACAATATATTTTTTTTCTTTGTAAAAGTTCCCCATGTCGCGGTTTCACTTTAATAGCGGCCGCACCCCTTTCTTTAGACACGGCTCGCCTAAAGAAAGGGGTGTGGCTGACATTAATGTGAAAGCGCCGTATGGGGCACTTTTACAAAAAATTATTTGCAATGCAATAGGTCTTGCATTTGCGAGAGTTTAAGCTATTGTCATTTATAATGGCAATAGCAAAAACTATCGTAAATGTGAGACCTATTTCATTGCAAAGAAGCGGCCTAATTGTCCCGGGCTGCTTTGAAAGTGAAAGTGCCCATGGCACGCTGAATGTTGAAGGAAAGCACGTCGTGCCTGCAGAACCAGAAACTCATTAAAGAAAATAGTGCTTACAGACTAAAATAAACATACCGTGTAACAACTGAAGTAAAAGGGCCAGTCCTAATGTGAAGTTACAAATGAAGACAAGGCGGTACTAAGGAGGGACTAACAAGCCTCTTAATGAATCAAAAGCCAGCATTTACGAAGGACAATGACATAAGCCAATGAAAAATATGGGCGTAGAGTGGGCAGGGCTTGAAGTCCATACTGTAAGAAAGCATGCCTCGCAGAGCAGCGCAGATACAGTGGCTCAGGGAATGGCTGGTGGGCGTGGGATACCGGATTGTCACTTGACAGTGTGCAAGATGGCAGACTGTTCAAAATTTCAATACAGAAAGAGAGACCCGAGCTTACCTTCCACAGACACCTTAGAGTGCCATTTGAGCGTTGGCAAGTGTCAAGATGTAAGACTCAAAATGGCGCACATTATGCCCCATCAGCCCCAGTGAAAGGTCTTAATAAAACCAGGGTACTTCTTCCTGTAAAGAGCTAGTACAGTGGGTGGAGGTGGAATTTTTACAATAGGAACCTGTTTGAAAATGGCGTCCTCTGTACGTTTGAATCTCTGATGAAAGACTATAACATACCCAAAGGTCATTTTTGTACATAAATGGCCATCATTAGAATTTTGGAAACATACTGTAATATTAGAGATTTGGGACCTGCCCATTCAATCGTATTTATAGATTAAATACACTGTGGGCGATGGTAGACACCCCGGCCATTACCTGGATAACAAAAACCTCTAATAGAAATTGTAAAGGGATACCATGACCAAAAAAAGACCAGCATTTGCAATGCAATAGGTCTCGCATTTGCGAGAGTTTAGGCTACTGGCATTGTAAATGACAATGCTTTTTATTTATCTGTTTTAAAAACCAACAAATAAATTAAAAAGTAATTGTCATTTACAATGCCACTGTGACTGCTCCTGGTCTGCTGCTGACGTGAATACTGTTGATATTGCGGATACTGTGGATAATGCGAAATTAAAAAGAAGTTAAGAAGTAGACCAATAGGCACACCTATTCAGTGCTTCTGCGAGTTTCAGCAGCCACAAGGCTATGAGAGTGTGTCCAGAGTGTGTCCAGAGGACGCGGAGGAGGCGCAGTAAAGATTTGAGCGTTTACCTTGAGCCCCTGCTGGTGTTTTGGAGCACAAGATAGTAAAGATTTGGGTTGTAGTGGCTACAGTATGCGCTCAGGCAGAGAAAGAGCCTCTGGTATTACTACTACAAGAAGGACAAGAAAAATTCAAGCATTAAAAGCGCCAAAAACAAAGGCAAACGCAGTAGGAGGGAATCAATCCCTAATTTCTCCTATTGCAAGAATGTTTGAAAAATCAACAAAAACTCCGTATAAATGTAATTTTATGAAGGATCCACTGGAGGCAATTATGTCTATGCAAACTGCAGTAGAAGCAAGCAATCTGCAAACACCGATTAAACCAGATAATATAAGTGAACAAAATTCTGGTCAAGACTCAGACGGACAAACACAGATGAAGTGTATGTATCATTTAGAAACGGAAAAAGTGGTAAAAGCAAACACAACAAATGGTCATGTCACAGATCTTGAAATGCTAAGTGTAGCCTCAGCAACTCAAAGGTTACTGAGTGATCTGGATATACCTGAAAGATCATTGGATATGTTGACTGTCAGTAACCCGCCACCTTTGGAGGTAAATGTGATAATCGAGAAAGTCAAATGGGAAGCTGGCCCAGAAACTAACACAATATTACCAATAGCAAACCAAGAAACTCAAGAATCATTCAGAGCCGGAATATTACCATGCATAGCGAACAGTGACGTCCGTGTAGACACTGATGGGGATATTGATCCTAACAAAAGATCTGACAAAGATAATAGTGCAACGTATTACCTTAAAATGGATGAACTGGATGCAAATAAAGGAGAACATAGAAAAAATAAAGAGGAAATACAGTTATGTAGTACACCGAGTGATAGAGCTATTTTTAATAATAAAACATCTAATTGTACTTCAAATAAATTACAAGGAAAACAATTGTACAATGAAGGGGGGACCGAGAATGTAACTGAATGTGATTACACTGGTCAAAAAAATCTGAGTAATCGACAACATCATAATTCCACACCGCCTGCTACAAGCAACCAGGAACTTGGGTCAATCTGGGATATTGTCTATCGTACATCCACTATGACAATAGAAGCTTTGATATTCCAATCAAGTAAAATGGAGATTCAAGTGGATTTACTTAACGTGATGGCAAGTGCAGTAATGGGCATAGATCAGAAATTAGCTGTGTTGAACAGTCTGAAAAAGAGCACAAACGCAGGCCTCTACTACAATCACGGATTGTACATGTGCCCCAATAATAAATAAATTAATAACATTACCAGAGGCAATGACTACAATTCTAGAAGACGTAAGAATAAGTCTGCAAAATGGGAGACATAAGAAAGTAGGCGAAAACTGGAAAGTTAATGACGTCAATCAAAAAAATGAGGCTAACCATCAACGTGACTCTGACCAGGGTTTTTACCTAGGGAAATGCCCAATACAGGCAATTCAATTGTATTAACAGGACAGAACCAGCAACAATAAGGTATGATTTCTGATGAGGCAAAGAACCCGGTCATTTTGAGTAAAAAAGATATTGTGAAAGAACCATCAATAAGTGAATTTGAACCCCTTCCGACCAGTGAGATGAAGCCAACTAAGAAAAAAACAGGTACAGCGGCAAAAAGTTCAAATGTAGCCCAATATTGGCAATAATAGATAGTAGAAGAACGGAAGCTGACGAGAGTCAACAACATGATATAAGAAATTCAGAAAGTTTACATGATGAAGAAGCTTATATTAATGGGGAGAGTAAGGAAGAGCCATCCCCAAAGTTTTATTTATCGAAAAAGCATAAGAAAAAACTGTTTAAAGCAAGGAATAAAGCAAAATCCAGCTTGGTAATAACAACACAAGCTCTAGAAGGCCAGTCCGACGCTTTGAGAAATGACGATCCTAACCAAATCGAAGGCTCTAAGGGAAAACAAGATAAAGAATCACAGGTGGACAGGAGCTCTCTAACTAACGAAAGTAGTAAAAAGTATTTTGCCTTATTTAATAAAGGCACCAGGGAAAATTATCCTAAAGAAGAGAGAAATGATATACAAAAACAAAAAGGCATAGATAGCTTATCATCAACTAGTGAAATAAGCCCTTATGATCCAGAAGGAGATAGGAAGAGGGAGGTTTGTTAGGACCTTATGGGGTATCGGAGAAGACTGCATCGTATCAAAACGGAAAGGAAAAATTAGCAAAATCAAAGATCACCCCCAATAAGGTAAAATCGAAGGAGGAGCAGAGTGAGAAAAAAGAAAGACACCTCCTACAAACAATACAAAGGACAATACAGGTACACGTGGAAAGTAAGGATAATATAAAAATTTCAACCATAAACGAGAAGAACATGAAGGGAAGAAAGGATGAAGATGTAAAACAAAATCAACCTATATTTCAAAGAACAATTCAGGCTCAATATAATTTAGTGCACAGTGTACGTGAAAAGATGGAACCTGCTAAGAACGTAAGTAGAATTGAAAAAACTAATGTCGCGAGGAATGAGCATATGGATGGTCAACTAGTCAATACAACACTAGGACCAATTCAGAGTGAATACAGCATAAATCTTAATAACCCTCATGATTCCCAAAGGCAAAAAAACACAACTTATGAAGGTATAAGGCGACATGACAAAGAGCTTCGGCAGACTTCAAATTATGACCTCCTACCAACTATAGATCTGGGAAGTCTAAAAACAACAATACATGACAAACCGCAATTGATTTTGATTCCTGAATACTCTTCAAGAGGCAGCAATGATATCCTAAATAGAGGAAATATCCTCCACCTCTTTAAATCTATTCGCTCACTTGAAAAAGTTTCAAGTGAAAATATTGAAGCAATCGAATTTTTTACAACACCAGATAGTAACCAGGAAAAGACCCTGATAACATTGGACAATTTACTTGTAGCTGAATTAATTTCAAATGTAAAGGATGTTTTCTCTAGTTGGGGAATAAAAATCAATAGGCCACAGCCTGCGGTGTATCCGAAACCATTTGCTACACCTCTATCCTTGAATCGCTACCAACAAAATAAAGTAAATTCACAGGTTCATTCGGTGTTAAAAAATGCAATTGGAAAAACAGACTCATTGCTCAAACTACCATTGGATCTAGTAGAAATTGAAAAGCTAACTAAAGTAAATGAAAAATGGGTTCGTATGGCTCTCCATGGCAGTAAAGCACAATGACAGAATACAAAAGTAAAATCAATACCTAAAATAAATAAAGATGAAGCTTTAAAATTGTGTTCATGGAATATTAATGGCCTATGCAAAAAAATAAACAATGCTTATTTAACCCCAATGACTAGTTATTGTCATGTTATATTGCTACAGGAAACTTGGTCTGTCAATCCTGTGATACTTGAAGGATACAAAGGATATTTCATGCCAGCAATTAAACAAAGTAAATGGGGGCGCCCCAGTGGGGGTTTAGCCACATTTGTTGCTCTAGAATTAAGAGTGGAACACGAGCTAATTGATACGAATAATTCTAACTTATTGATAGTAAAGTTGCGGTATATGGAAAATAATCTCTCAAAAAACCTGTTTATAATAAATGTATATATACAACCTACAGCTACTGCGAGAATCGATATGACTAATACCCTGATTGCATTTTTATCTAAGCTAATGATGAATGACCCTTTCTCAGAGTACATTATCACAGGGGATTTCAATTTAAATGTGTTTGTACCTTACATGAGAGATGAGTTAATCCAAGAACAAGATTATCTCTGGGCAATTCCGCAACAATACCTTCCAACAGTTACTAACGTCTTTCAAAGCAAATTGAGCTTAACCTTTGTCAAAGATGTGGAAGCACTGGGCTTAAGAATCCTAAATGGGAGGTTACCCCAAGACTCCCCACCGGCATGGACATTCCAATCACAGGATCATAAATCACGAATTGACTATACAATGGTATCCTTGAATATCTTTATTAATATGATCTCTTTTTCAATTGTAAAAACATCTGAGAGTGATCACGGGCAACAAATACTTATTACCAACTTGATCTTCAACAAGCATACTGAATATGAAACATTGCCAGGACAGACGGGTTCAGTAAACTACAGGAAACTAATTTGGAAGGACCACAGCAAAGATGTGACTAACATGATGGCCCTTAAATTGGTGGAAACTTCTTTTGAAAATAACACCTTAACTGCGATTGACCAATGGGTGGATTTTATACACAAACTTGTTAATACCTTTAAGCAAAAAACTTTCAAAAAACAACCGGTGCAAGCAGAAAGTGGGAAGAAATTTACGTTAACCTTAACAACGAGAATTATGAAAAGATCGCGTAATTAATTAAGGAGACAGATAAAAAAGAATCCGAGAAATATGGACTTGTGTTTAAAATTAAAAGGGGTCAATCGCAACTTGCAGAAGTTATTGTGGGATGAAAGGAATAAAAAAAAACATGATCTGTGGGCTAAAGTACTCTTTTGTAGTAAAAAATCAAACTCCAGAGAATTCTGGACATTAATAAATGGTTTAGTGCGACCAAACAGAACAGCTGTAACATCTTCCTTAACAGAGAATGAATGGATCAGGTTCCTGTCTATACATCTTAATCCTTGTGGGGATAAAACGGAGTTGAAAGTTAGGGCCAATATGATTGAACTAACAAAGAATGACATGATACAAGAAATTGATATAACGAGCAAACAAATATGTAAGTTAATCCAGAAACAAAAAAATGGTGCGCCTGGCCCGAACGGTATCCCGTTTGCACTTTATAAGAATGACCCCAGTCTATGGTCAGGTTACCTGACGAAGGTTTTCAAGGAGATTGTAAAGTCAACATCGATACCTGAAACTTGGAAGGGATCATTGATAGCTCCTATTTACAAAAAGGAGATTGGTCTCTGCCGGAAAACTACCGACTCATTACGCTCCAGGATACTGATGCAAAATTATTTGCAGGTGTTCTGTTATCTAACTTAACTGATTGGGTAAGAGAAAAGCAGATAATCCCTCCGAACCAAACTGGATTTATACAAGGCTTAGGTACCACAACAAATATCCTTGTATTATCAGTCCTAATGGACAAATATATTACAAAGAAACAACCACTATACTTATGCTTCGTAGATTTTAAGTCGGCTTTCGACTGTGTGCATAGAGATCTTTTATGGCAGAAGTTAATTGATCAAGGTATACCACTCTCCCTTTTAAAATTAATTCAACTTCTTTACACTGACACATGGGTCAGGGTCCGGATGGGTGATGGACAAAGAGTATCAGAAAAAATACCAACAGCGTCAGGTTTGAAACAAGGATGTGTTCTGGCCCCACTGCTTTTTAACTTATTTTTAGCTGATCTTACGCAAGCCTTAGATGAGGTGAATGCTTGTCCACCTAAATTAGTCAATACTCCGATATCAAACCTGCTATATGCAGATGATGTTATCCTACTTAGTCAAACGAGGGTTGGACTACAACGCCTGCTAAATAAGATCTCTAACTACTCTAAAGAAAATAGAATGGTGATCAACGAAACAAAGACAAAAATTATGGAGGTTAATAAATACTCAAGGTCAAAACATAAGTATAAATGGATTTTGGACAACTCACAATTAGAATAAGTGAGTACATATAGATACTTAGGAGTACTATTTGATGATCGAGGATCATTTCAACCACATAAGATTGATATTCAACGGAGAGCAAAAATATTACTAGCGGCTTTCAGAATTATACAGAAATCCATAGGATGCCAGAGTTATGGACCGTTGTTGAAAGTAATATCAGCAAAACTTTTGCCAACTCTGACATGGAAGTGAAGCATTGTGTGGAAAAGACTCACTCATAATCAACAATTCAGTTACGAACATCTATAAAGCCCTCTTTTTAATTCCACATAATGCATTACCCGCGCAGATACGAATGGAATTTGGGTTGTCTAATCAGGTATTTGCGCGGAAAGGCCAATTTATTAAAGTCTGGACAAGGATAAAAACGGATACTACAAATCAATTGTCCAAATTACTGTGGCAGGAAATAAACTTAAACTGGAAAGCCCAGGCGTGGAAATATCTATCTACATCATTAGAAGAATATTCAGTAAACTCGGTCTGGGAAATGCCGATTACTGCGAACTCATTTAAAAAAGTTATCAATAGTACAACTAAGCATCTATCATTGCTCTTGGATAAAGAGACCTTCTCAAAAAGAAAGCATGCGTGGCCTCTTATGAATGGATATACCAAGGTAAAAGTGCAATCGTATCTCGAAATTCCTTGGTCTGTTAAGTATAAGCAAATATTCATAAATGCTCGCTTTGGAGTGTTCCCGAGCGCATGTCATCTAATGCCATGGTTGCGCACAGAGGCACCAACGACTTGTAACTTATGCAAACTTGGTGAAGAGAACATCATGCACCTCCTCTGTATTTGTCCTGAACTGAAGGTTGAGAGAGTATCCATTCTTAAAAGAAATTTTAATGTTCGTGGAATAAGGAGCTGCAGGCAAGCTCTGATAAGATGCCTTCATACTGACGATATAATTTTAACTTCAGCTTTTGTAAAGTTCTTAACGCAACTGAGAATTAAGTTAGAACATCATAAGCTAAAAGAAAGTAATGTAGGATGTACATAATATGTAAATAGTATAATGAACTTGATGCCCAAATGTTTTTATAATCAATTTTTATAATTGGATTTTATTATCAAGAATTATTGCATATATATTGTAAGGTTTTAATTAATCAAACAATAAACTTTCATTAATTTATTCATTCATTTACAATGCCAATAGCTCAAACTCTCGCAAATGCGAGACCTATTGCATTGCAAATGCTTGTTTAAATTTACCGTAGTAGAACGAGACAGCCAAACAAAAACAGAGGAACTATTACAAACAAGCACTACTCAAAATTGTAAAATATGCAGTACACGGTGCAATGTTAAGCACCCAGACGGAGCGAAAACTTTTAAGGTTATTTGCAATCATCAGTTGCGAGGGCTACCTGGGAGTTGTTGAAAATAAACAAAAGAAAAAAGCATTGGTAACACAATGACCATAGGTACCCAAATACTACCCACTACTATTAAAAAATAAAATAATGGGAAAACAATAAACGTGTAGTAATTGCCAGATTAACACAATACGAACGCTGTCTATGTGAGAGCAAAAGAAGAGAAAGAAGTGTTTTTATATGTTTGTTCGGTTCGATGGTCATCGCTACATGCGTCACACGAACACATTATTATCAGGTATTTAATACAGTGGTTTTAAAATGAGTGACATCCATTTCTCTATAATCATAGGAAGCGTATTCGTTGTCACAGTTATATCCAACATTATGTTACACTGAATTACATACCTAACATAGAGTATGGTTTTCGTTTCAGATATATTATCACGTTCTATTAAAGATTAGGTTTATGCCTTCAGCTTAAAGAACCATCTTCCCTTCATATTTTAAAGTAAGTTGGTTGTAATAATATATTGATTAGTCTATATTTTAAATAGATCGACCTTAGGCTAGGTAAATCAGATTTAATACTTCATTATAAATGAATTTAATGCCTAATTGAGAATATGGATTTTTGTTGCAGATTTTTTATCAGGACTTAACAAAGATTATGTTCAATCCTTCAGCATTGTGAACTGTCCCTTGTCAAAAAGTTTTTAAGTAAGTTTATTTTGGTTAGATATTCAATGGTCATATACCACAAAAGCATCATTTTGTCTTTCTTCTTTTGTGAATGTGTCTTTGCTCTCTATGTATATATTTTTCGAACTATATGTGTTCTTTTTACTATATCTATGTGAGATGTTAGGGTCTATGATGAGCACTCAGATGAAACTGCATATCAATGTATACAATTGTGTTTCTTATATATATAAATAAGGAGCTTATTGTGAAAACAGATTACGATTACTAAAGAAAGAAGAATTGTATGAATTATTTGTTTTTAATGTATTATAATTTTATTGTTAGAATTAAGGTGGCCGGCCATCCTAATGAGCCCCTTGGTTCCTAGAACTCGCCTTGATAATACACAAACATTTGATTATTATATTGTGGAAAGCAAGCACAAGCCCTCCCATTAGACCACAACAATATGAATTGCAGAAATGGGATACGCCTAAATTCTGCTGCATAGAGAGGAAATACGAAACTACAAAAAAAAAAAACATTTCAGAAAAATAGCAAGAACTGCTTCAAAATGGCAGATCGCGGACCAAAAATTACAATAAACCATCTTAAAATACAAGTACACACCTGCTACGATAACAAGAATTCTTGGTCTATAGCCCTGATGTAATCATCTAAACTGCAAATTAAAGCACACTCTAGGACATCAGCCTGATAACCAGATGCAATACGGTTTGGAACAGCTTCACTTGTAACACACAGCTGATTGAGTTCGCTCGCATGAGTTTGTTCTGTTTTTGTTGTTATGTGTTTGTTAGTCAGTCCCGGTAAATGATATAATCTCAGTATACAAACACAATAACCAGCAACATGTAACTATTTAAGGGCTATTCTTGTTTGTGACAATATTTACGGAATAAGTTCTGTTATACCTGAATATGATGTAATAGTAGATATGTAATACCGTAACTAAACACAGCTTTGTTTTAAAGATTGTTTCGTCTATGCACGCAAGTTAAACCAAGATAGGCAAATACCGCATATATCTTTAAACATGCAAAAACCTTAATAAAAAATATTTAAAAATAAAATCAGTGAGCATGATTTCCTAAGCACATTGATGAAACAAACAATTTGGGAGAACAAATAAATCAATTTGAGTTAAGTCCTTGGACAAGCACTGTTGAGATGGATTCCTTTGCTGTGGGTAGATCTGGAGCGCTATCCGGAGGGCATGAAATAAATGTTCACATGTAGTGAGGAAGTCATTTGCATGTTCTGAAGGCCAGCTGGCCAAGTCAACAAGGGGCCATGATTAATTACAGTAGAGGAGATGTTAAGTGTTGATGACCACGGGTCCCCTTTTTACAAAGAACTTAAATTTAGCATCCTATAACAGTGATTTCTAAGGATTATGGGCAGGGTCACTGGGATTATGTGATTTTGTGGCTGTGGGGTTTTCTGCATAAATATGGATTTTTCGCTGTTGCCACATAATCTGTCTTCTGCTGCATAATCTACTGATTTTAAAGAAAAAAAAATTTCAATGACCAATGGATCAAAAGTTACTAAAAACTTGGTGATACACATTGCTGCGCATTGGAATGCCCTTCGCAGAGGTTCACTGGTCACCATTCTGTTGCTAATTGAAGTATTTGGATATCAAACTGTTGCTTGGACATGAGTATTTGGATATCAAACTGTTGCTTGGACATGAATTTACCTTGAAAAAACAAAGACAAGAGGCGTTTGGCAAAACAGGAACAGGTGGTTTAATCGAACACTGTGGCTGGGAGTACAGCATACAGAAACGGGTCTGTGGACTGACTCAAAGTACAATCGGTTTAAGCGTCTTTTTATACATTTCTTGAAGCATCAAAAAACAATTCATAGGTCCTGTTTATGGAGAGCAATGTAGGCCTAGTCATGGAGCCTTAAATTACTCCCACCCGATGACAAATGCAGGTGGGTCTCGACCTTGCGTGGACACAATGAGGACCAGTGGGTAACATGTCCAGATGTCCGGCATGGGGAGCGTGTGATAACTCTGTGTGCTGTGTCCTAATTGGCTGAGTTTTGCCAACTTCATGTGGCATCTAACTTTATGGTGTTTTGGGAACGGGCGCCCCTTCGGCCATGTGCATTTTATCAGGGAAGCAGCTGCTCCTCCGCTAAGGCAGAGGTGCGTCGCCCCACAGGGAAAATAAAATGATAATAGCACCATGTTATTATCATTTTATATTTTTGAATGCTCTGAAGGTGGGGGGCGGGTTGGGGCTGCCCACAGAGCAGGGGGAGGAGTGGTGAGTACTTTCTAAGTGTGCATGACGGTTTGACCGGTCGCTTTGGGCTGGCCAAACAGACATGCTCACTTTGCATGTTCTCCACTGGCAGTATTGCACAGCCTGGGTGGAGAACATGCACAGGCTCCCACTGCCTGTCTGAGCACCGAAACACGATGCTCAGATCAATCATGATGCTGCTGTCATGCTGGTGACAGCAGCATGGTGATTGGCTAGGGGAGTCTGCTTCCTGCATCGACCGAAGAGGACGGAAGAGAAGGGGCAGCCAGCAGGTAAGTGAAATATTATTTTTTTCTTTATCCCCCCCCTGCCTCTCCCCTACCCCCCGCCCACCACTACTACCTGTAGCACCCGCTACTGTATTGGGGCCAATCTCCCTGGACCATTGTTGTGTTGCTGCCTATCTGTGGGACTGATCTGGGTTTTTCCTGTTCGTGCATTTGTCCTGCTGGTTATGTGCCACCCCACCTGTGATCTGTCAATCATCAGGCAGGCCTGGGTCACAGGGCCTGCCTGACCACCTATTTCCGACTCTGGGTCGATGGAGAGGTCATATCGGGAGATTTCGACAACAGTGATTCAATTTCGTTTTTATACATACATGTATCATTGCACACATTGACATCAATATTTACATAACTAGTTCTAATAAGGTGAAAATCTTGCCCAGATAATGTTAACATGCGTAAAAAGGACAAGATAATGAGGTAACACTATCACAAAATGTGGTGCATTATGCTGCCTAATTTGCCTTTTCTTGATGCTTACTTTAGTCAACCTAGCTGCATAATTTGTTCCTCTCCAGTCACATAATTCCAGTGGCTCTGCCTATGGCCTAGTAGGAGAGTTCTGCACGGCCAAGACACAAGAGCATTGATGCTGGAAGTCAGACTCCACATCTGAGATAGCCAGGTCTATAGCGGGCCTCAGAACAATGCAACGTGGAGGCGACTATTTTTAGGATGTAAGGCCCAGCAGGAGAGTTGTACAAGGGTTCCCAAATGATGGTTCTTTGGAGGGCATGTCCATGGTCTAGGGCCATGCTGACCCTAGTTTCAAAAGCTTAAATTGAGTGTTTTGGAGGGGGCGTCCAGACTCTGCACCCAGGCTCTCCAGGTCTAAACAGTGCTTGAAATCAACACAGACTTTTGGAATCTATGACCTAGCTTAGGGGTTTTACACAAAGTCAGAAATGACTACAGAGGAAAGGGGGATTTAACTATCCATGACCAATCTGTCCATGTCTCAGCGGGGGCTAAAATTGGCACACTGTGGAGGAGACAACCATGCACCACGGACAGTGTAGCCAGGTTTGATGCCCTCCAGCTGAAAAGAGGGGTGCCATGTGCAAGGTGCCTTTCAGGATGTTTTACTGACATGAGGTGTCCTGGAAGAGACCTGAAAAGAGTGCAGAGTGGGACATGACTGCCAATGGTATAGGACCAATCTAGTCAGATCTAGAGAGGACCTAAAATATGTTTAGGTTTAACTGGCTTATAAGATTGAAGAATATTTTTACCAGCTCTGTAATGAACAAACTGGTTCACTGATATCAGCGCCCAAAATATCCCCATACACAAATATCGAGTTTTAAATATTGATGTAAAAAATATCGACATCCTATATTTATAATGGTAAATATAAAAATATCGAGAAAAAAATATTGATGTACAAAATATCAATTTTTTTATTTATATAAAAATTAATGTTAAATATATTAAATAATAAAATTAACTTTTCAGATTTAATATACATTTTAACAAATATAAGAAATAAATTTAATTGAAAAAATATTTAAACACATATAAAATGTAAAATATATATCTATTTACTTTAAAACAATTAATAAACTATTAATTTTAATTTATTTTATAATTTTATAAATATATAAAAATTTACAAATAAATATATATATTTACATACACTTATAACATAAAATCTAATAAAAAACATTATATTATAAATTAAAACATTAAAATATTTAATAGTCTTTAAACGTAAATTTTGCTCTCCATTGAGTGCAACAGTAGGGAAAGTGTTGGATAGCGGAGAGTAAAAATTACTGTTGCCGGCCCGCGAGGCCGTGACTGCGGCAGAACTTCTGTGATACTTTAAGCCTTTTTCTGCAGCTGATGATACTGTGACATCCGTTAAATATGGAGGGGTCCATCATTGCCACGAATTGCCCTGCTAAACGTTTTAGATTAGCAAATTGTTATTGTTGGTTTGCTTTCTTTAGGGCGACAGATGCTTCCATTTTGGAAGTATAGGGTGGGGGGTGGTTGGGGGAGGGGGACGGCCGTTGCCCTCCAAACTGTTTTTCTCATGGCTCCGTTTGAGCCTTTGTTTTTTCCTTTCCTGTCATCCTGTCACTTGCACACGACATTGTCATCATTGGACAGTATACCATCTTCCACAGGCCACGCTTTTTCTACGATCCGGTTGCTCTGGCCTCGTACGAGCCACTGTTTTACGCCACCGAATCCAGCCTACGGGCTGCGCACGCCCTCACCCCCGACAGACAGCACACGTCCTTGCCATTGCCACATCTCTCCACCCTAGCTGCGCAGCGTCAGTTTCCTTGAGCCCGGGCGTCCTGGGTCCTCTGCGTTCCCATGATACCTGTTACCCAGATGTCCACTCACGGTAGATCTCTTCATGTCCTGTCGTGGAACATGAATGGTTTGTTGGACCGCATCAAGAGGACGGCGGTCCTCAAGTGCGCCCAACGTCTTGCGCCGGAGGTGCTCCTCCTACAGGAGACTCATCTCCTGGGAACCCACTGCTCCTTCCTCGCGAGATACGGGTTCGATAGGGTGTGGCACTCTGGTTTTACGCGGGGTTCTCGCGGGGTGGCCATCTTGACCCGGAGAGGTCTCCCCTTTACTCCTATCCATGTGAAGACCGACACGCAGGGCCGCTACGTTGCCATCTCCAGTAAGCTTGAGGGTCATGTCCTGAACCAACTATCAGCATACATTCCCCCTGCCACACTTCCCTCTTCTCTTCGTCACCTTACGGAGGTGATCTCCGCCCTACCCCTGGGTCAGACCATAATTGGAGGGGACTTCAATGCAGTCTTGCAACCGTCACTCAACATAACGGGCGATCCGTCTTCATCGCGTCTCGCCAGTTCTAAGCGACTATCTGATTGGTCGGCTGCCCTTGGTCTCTGCGACGCTTGGAGGGTTTGGAACCCCCGGGCGAAACAGTACACTCACACTTCCGCGGCCCACCATACCCATTCCCGTATCAATCTGGTCCTCCTGCCTGCCCCTGATTGCCAACAGGTCTCTAACATCTCTATTCTCCCCCGTGGTATTTCAGATCACTCTGCCGTCTCCCTCCGTTTGGGCGGTACCGTCGAAGGGGTGCATGCGGTCTGGCGACTGAACGCTTGGTTTTTGCAGGACGCGGACATTAAGGACGCACTTGCAGTAGAGTTGCGGCAGTACTTCCTTACTAACCGGGGTTCGGTTCCTTCCTCGGGCACACTTTGGGAAGCCGGTAAGGCTACCCTACGAGGTGTAGCCAGAGGTCTGGTACATGCGAAAAGGGCGGCGCAGACTGAGCGCCTGACCCAGCTTGAGGCCCAGGCTCTGCGGCTAGAGCTGACCCTTGCGGGGACTGAGGACGCTCGGCCCGCCAGACAGCTTGCGCCGATTTGCGATGAGATCCATCAAGCCTCCCTGGACTCAGCCAAGATGCTATGGTGCTCCTCTGTGGCCCGTGTATATGGTTGGGGCGACAAGAACAGAAAGCTGCTCCATAACTTGGTCTCCTACTCCAAGGCTAACAGAATCATTCCTGAAATTCGAGACGCGAATGGGACCCACCATTGCACCTCACGAGCCATTGCCCAGGCCTTCGCAGGCTACTACGCACGGCTCTATTCTGCTCGGCCCCCCGGGGCCTCTCTGGTTGACCTACTGGAACAAGCAGGGGTCCAATTACCCCGTCTTGCCCAGGCCGAATCGACAGACCTGGATCTTCCTCTTATCCCGGAGGAAATCCATGGGGCTATTTCCCTACTGCACTCTGGGAAAACGCCAGGGCCCAATGGTTTTCCACAAGAGTATTATGCGACTTACCGAGACTTATTGGTGCCCCATCTGGTCGACCTCTTTAACTACGTGGCGGAGAGGGGTGCTTTCCCCTCCGAGACTGACGTCGCCACCATAGTGGTCATCCCCAAGATCCAACCACCCTCTCCTTCCTGTGCGCATTATCGTCCGATCTCTTTAATTAACACAGAAATGAAAATCTTCGCCACAGCCCTGGCCCAGTGTCTCCGTCCATTGTTGCACAAACTGATTCATCCAGACCAATGTGGCTTCATGCCAGCGCACGGTACGCGGAATTGTATACGACACCTTCACCTTGCCTTGGCCCACCGCCATCTCCTCACGCCATATCTGGCCCTTTTGCTCATTGATTTTGAGAAGGCTTTTGACACGGTTGACTGGGGCTACTTGGAGGATGTTCTCACTATGATGGGGTTTGGCCCCTCTTTCAGACGCCTCATCCTTGTCTTGTACTCCGATCCCAAAGCTAGAGTCTTGACCAACGGTGCCTTCTCGGAGGCGTTTCCAATCCGGAGAGGTACGCATCAGGGGTGTCCTCTCTCGCCGCTCCTGTTCGCGTTGGCGATGGAGCCCCTGGCCTGCCTCATACGCAACGACCCTCAGATCCGAGGTTGGGCCTGGGACCCTCACCAGGTGGATAAGATTGCCCTCGCGGATGACGTCCTGTTTTTCTTGGCTGACCCGGAGAACTCCGGCCCGCGTTGCCTGGAGGTGCTCCGGGCTTTCGGGACCGCCTCAGGCCTGCGACTTAACCCGAAGAAGTCCACTTTAGTCCCCCTCCATCCCTCGAGGGCCTGCTTTGACTGGCAGCCTAGCATCCCCCTACGGGGGCTATCGTTCAAATATCTCGGGATCTGGGTGGCTCTGCTCCCTGAGTTGGAATGGGCCCTCAACATTACACCCCTGATCACGAAAGCCAAACAAGACCTCAAGCGATGGCAATCTCTCCCTCTCAATCCCCTGGGCAGAGGGGCACTCTTTAAAATGATGATACTCCCCCATTTTCTATACATTTTACAGAACGTCACCTTTCACCTTCCGGGTAGTTGGTTCCGAGACTTTGATGGGGTGATTACCAGGTTCCTGTGGGGAGGTGGGAGACCATGTATAGCCCTGGCCCGATGCCGGATCCCTCCCTTCGATGGTGGTATGGGAATGACGATTCTTCACCTCTACTACTTGGCCACCAGACTTATTGTCGTCCACGATTGGTTCACTGGTGGCTGGTCGGACCCGGCTTTTCGGACCGAACTCCACACGATGGACTTTCCGCAAATCCAAGCCTATTTATACAGGGCTCCCATCCCGCAAACGATTCCACCTATCACTAGGGCGGGTCTAGTGGCCTGGCGCTCCGCCCTGCATTACACGGGGTGGGACAAGAGACTCACCCAACACACACCTTTGTGGCACGGTACATGGCTCAGTGAAACATCGTCCCTCAAGGGCTTTCGGCAGTGGGACCGGATCGGGATCTCGTTACTTGGAGATGTCTGGGTGGGCGATCATGTTAGGGCCTTCTCGGATTTGCAGCATCGTCACTCCCTTCACACCACCCAATTTTACAGGTATCTGCAACTCCGTCACGCCCTCACTACACATATCTCATCAGGCACTTCGCTTCCGGAGTTCAGCCCGCTAGAGGCTCAGGTTATGATGGGAGACTTGGGCAGAGGGGGGGTGTCCCGGATATACCGTTCCCTCGTTAATAATGGCCCTGCCACCCTGGACTCACTGCGAACCCGCTGGGAGGCTTGGGTGGGTCCCCTGGAGGAAGCAGACTGGCGCGATGCCCTTATGGCCCCCAAAACTCTGACTACTTCCTCAAAAGCTACATCTCATCCAACTCTATTATCTTCACATGGCCTACCTCACTCCTGCGCGCCTGTATAGGGCAGGGATGCGCGCCTCCCCAGACTGCACACGCTGTGGCCAAGTCCCGGCCGACTTCTATCACATGGTTTGGTCTTGCCCTGCCCTTGCCTCATTTTGGTCGGGTGTGGAGTCCGAGCTTACACAGACTCTGGAGTGGCAGATCCCCCACGATCCCATACGCCTTCTGCTGGGGGTTTTTGATGGCCTGGACGGCTCCAGAGCTGACAAACGCTTCCTGGGTACAGCGTTGGCGGTGGCCAAGCAAGACATCGCGGCGGCCTGGGCTCAGGCCAAATCTCATACCATAAGAAAGTGGCAGCGGGGGGTGGATTGGTGTGCGGCTCAGGAAGAACCCCTCTTTGAGGCCCGGGGATGTCCCGAGACATTTCATAAGATATGGGGCAAATGGTTGAATTTACTGTCTTGAAATATGTGTCTGCTCTTTCTCCTATACAGATTCATTGCTCTGCTAATGCTGGGACTGACTTGAGGGATGTATATTGTGGCTGGAACTTGTGCTGTTTGCTAAAGATGGGCTTTGACTCATTGTGCAATTACCTATTGTCTTTTGTTTGCCTGTTTCCTATAAATGCAAATAAATTTGATTATCAAAAAAAAAATTACTATTGCCACTCCAGTCAGTGCAACAGTAGGGAAAATGTTGGATAGCGGACTAGTAAAAATTACTAATCCCACTCCAGAGAGTGCAACAGTAGGGAAAGTATTGGATAGCGGAGGGGTAAAAATGACTATTCCCACTCCAGTGAGTGCAACAGTAGGGAAAGTGTTGGATAGCGGAGGAGTAAAAATTACTATTCCCACTCCAGTGAGTGTCACACTACGGAAAGTGTTGGATAGCGGAAGGGTAAAAAATACTATTCCCACTCCAGTGAGTGCAACAGTAGGGAAAGTGTTGGATAGCGGAGGGGTAAAAATGACTATTCCCACTCCAGTTAGTGCAACAATAGGGAAAG
This sequence comes from Calotriton arnoldi, assembly GCA_963921515.1. Lineage (NCBI taxonomy): Eukaryota > Metazoa > Chordata > Amphibia > Caudata > Salamandridae > Calotriton > Calotriton arnoldi. The sequence goes on from CAWUFW010017792.1 coordinate 236,807, forward strand.
TGTTGGATAGCAGAGGGGTAAAAATTAATATTTCCACTGGAGTCAGTTCAAAATTTAAAACAAACAAAATATGAACAACAACACAAAAGATTTTAAAAAACAAAAAGTAAAACATATATAAAAATATTAAATATTACAAAAGATAGAAACAGATTATAATGTTAAAACAATCTAACAAATACCTAGAAAGATTATTTTAAAGTTTTTTTAAATAATTTACAAACAAAAACTATTTTTGAATAGAAATTATTTATAAACAAAAACGTTAATTATTACATAAATGTAATCTTTTTATTTCCTACCCTATAACACCACACAATTCACAACACACATCTACATTTTTTTTTAACTGTACCTCCATAATTAACATAATTAATTATCAATTAAAGAAATATTATTAATTAAAAAACAAATTAAAACAGATACAAATTAATTTACTCCCCAAACGTTACCCCTATAAAACCAAAACCCACACACAAAATAAAAATAAACAATCATAAATATTTGTCAATTGATGATTTACTATTAATAATCGACAAATTATTAATTAATTAAACATAAATTACTTTCCACCCTCTACCCCAATAAACACCACAGCCCACACCTAAAAATCATTACACAATTTACATAACTAATTTTACATTAATAAATTAATATCAATTAGCAACAACTTATTAATTAATTTAAAAGAATTTACTTCCCACCCTTTACCACTATAAACCCCACAACTTACATCTAAAATGAATTACACAATTGCCATATTTAAATTTCAAATAATTAATTAGCATTAATTAACAAACAATTAATAATTAATTATAAATAAATTACTTCCCACCCTATTCCCCTATAAATCCCACCACCCGCTCCTTAAAAAATGACACAATTAACATAATTAATTACCAATTGATTAATTAATAATTAACAACAAATTAATAAATAATTAATGATAAATTAATTCCAACAATTAACACTATAAAATATAAATTAAATAAATATTATAAAATAAAAAATATTAACACATTTATTATAATTAAATTACTTCCCACCCTATTACCCTGTAAACCAACAACCCACTCCTAAACAAATGACACAATTAACATAATTGCAAATTAATTAATATTTAACAACCAATTAATAAATAATTAATAAATTAATTCACACAATTAACACTATTAAATATAAATAAAATACATTTTAATAAATATAAAATATTAATAAATGCATTATAATTAAATTACTTCCCACCCTATTCCCCTATAAACCCACAACCCGCTCCTAAAAAAAGACACAATTAACACAATTACCAATTAATTAATAATAATTAACAACCAATTAATAAATAATTAATAATAAATTAATCCCCGCAATTAACACTAAAAAATCTAAATTAAATAAATACTAATACATAAAAAATAATAATTAATTTATTATAATTAAATTACTGCCCACCCTATTCCCCTATAAACCCACAACCCGATACAGAACTAAAAAATGCAAATTTTATTAAAATAAAATTAATAACTACTAAAAAATAAACACATATATTAAAAAACAAAAGCAATTCTTATACAAAAAAATAGATCACATACTTTTAAAATACATACTAAAATACATAACACTAATTAAAACATCGATATATTTCAAACAACTATATTTTTGCAAACGATATTAATAACTTCGATATTTCCCAAAACGATATTTCTTACCTGCAAGTCGATATTCTTGACCACGATATTCTTGCTGTCGATATTTCTGTGATACCAAAGGGGATGATGGATGGAGCGCTTGAGCAAATCAAACACTCACCCCCAGTCAACTGATCTGGGTTTAATCCATCATCATTCTTTAGCTCACTCCACCACCCCAGTTCAGACATGGCCATATGCAAATCAGTCTGACCCTGTGCCTCATGGGAACAGTCCAGCCCGAACTGCCAAGCCATGTCTTCCCTGGACCGGAAACAAGCATCCTGGGACCGGTTTCTGGCCATTCAGCCGTCATCAGCCAGGCTAGCTTGAATCCAGTGGCAAAGTGAGCAAGGGACCCACGTCTGGGCATACCCTGCCAACTTAGGGCGAACAAAGCGATACCAAAGGGGATGATGGACGGAGCGCTTGAGCAAATCAAACACTCACCCCCAGTCAACTGATCTGGGTTTAATCCATCATCATTCTTTAGCTCACTCCACCACCCCAGTTCAGACATGGCCATATGCAAATCAGTCTGACCCTGTGCCTCATGGGAACAGTCCAGCCCGAACTGCCAAGCCATGTCTTCCCTGGACCGGAAACAAGCATCCTGGGACCGGTTTCTGGCCATTCAGCCGTCATCAGCCAGGCTAGCTTGAATCCAGTGGCAAAGTGAGCAAGGGACCCACGTCTGGGCATACACTGCCAACTTAGGGCGAACAAAGCGATACCAAAGGGGATGATGGACGGAGCGCTTGAGCAAATCAAACACTCACCCCCAGTCAACTGATCTGGGTTTAATCCATCATCATTCTTTAGCTCACTCCACCACCCCAGTTCAGACATGGCCATATGCAAATCAGTCTGACCCTGTGCCTCTTGGGAACAGTCCAGCCCGAACTGCCAAGCCATGTCTTCCCTGGACCGGAAACAAGCATCCTGGGACCGGTTTCTGGCCATTCAGCCGTCATCAGCCAGGCTAGCTTGAATCCAGTGGCAAAGTGAGCAAGGGACCCACGTCTGGGCATACCCTGCCAACTTAGGGCGAACAAGCGATACCAAAGGGGATGATGGACGGAGCGCTTGAGCAAATCAAACACTCACCCCCAGTCAACTGATCTGGGTTTAATCCATCATCATTCTTTAGCTCACTCCACCACCCCAGTTCAGACATGGCCATATGCAAATCAGTCTGACCCTGTGCCTCATGGGAACAGTCCAGCCCGAACTGCCAAGCCATGTCTTCCCTGGACCGGAAACAAGCATCCTGGGACCGGTTTCTGGCCATTCAGCCGTCATCAGCCAGGCTAGCTTGAATCCAGTGGCAAAGTGAGCAAGGGACCCACGTCTGGGCATACCCTGCCAACTTAGGGCGAACAAAGCGATACCAAAGGGGATGATGGACGGAGCGCTTGAGCAAATCAAACACTCACCCCCAGTCAACTGATCTGGGTTTAATCCATCATCATTCTTTAGCTCACTCCACCACCCCAGTTCAGACATGGCCATATGCAAATCAGTCTGACCCTGTGCCTCATGGGAACAGTCCAGCCCGAACTGCCAAGCCATGTCTTCCCTGGACCGGAAACAAGCATCCTGGGACCGGTTTCTGGCCATTCAGCCGTCATCAGCCAGGCTAGCTTGAATCCAGTGGCAAAGTGAGCAAGGGACCCACGTCTGGGCATACCCTGCCAACTTAGGGCGAACAAAGCGATACCAAAGGGGATGATGGACGGAGCGCTTGAGCAAATCAAACACTCACCCCCAGTCAACTGATCTGGGTTTAATCCATCATCATTCTTTAGCTCCCTCCACCACCCCAGTTCAGACATGGCCATATGCAAATCAGTCTGACCCTGTGCCTCATGGGAACAGTCCAGCCCGAACTGCCAAGCCATGTCTTCCCTGGACCGGAAACAAGCATCCTGGGACCGGTTTCTGGCCATTCAGCCGTCATCAGCCAGGCTAGCTTGAATCCAGTGGCAAAGTGAGCAAGGGACCCACGTCTGGGCATACCCTGCCAACTTAGGGCGAACAAAGCGATACCAAAGGGGATGATGGACGGAGCGCTTGAGCAAATCAAACACTCACCCCCAGTCAACTGATCTGGGTTTAATCCATCATCATTCTTTAGCTCACTCCACCACCCCAGTTCAGACATGGCCATATGCAAATCAGTCTGACCCTGTGCCTCATGGGAACAGTCCAGCCCGAACTGCCAAGCCATGTCTTCCCTGGACCGGAAACAAGCATCCTGGGACCGGTTTCTGGCCATTCAGCCGTCATCAGCCAGGCTAGCTTGAATCCAGTGGCAAAGTGAGCAAGGGACCCACGTCTGGGCATACCCTGCCAACTTAGGGCGAACAAAGCGATACCAAAGGGGATGATGGACGGAGCGCTTGAGCAAATCAAACACTCACCCCCAGTCAACTGATCTGGGTTTAATCCATCATCATTCTTTAGCTCACTCCACCACCCCAGTTCAGACATGGCCATATGCAAATCAGTCTGACCCTGTGCCTCATGGGAACAGTCCAGCCCGAACTGCCAAGCCATGTCTTCCCTGGACCGGAAACAAGCATCCTGGGACCGGTTTCTGGCCATTCAGCCGTCATCAGCCAGGCTAGCTTGAATCCAGTGGCAAAGTGAGCAAGGGACCCACGTCTGGGCATACCCTGCCAACTTAGGGCGAACAAAGCGATACCAAAGGGGATGATGGACGGAGCGCTTGAGCAAATCAAACACTCACCCCCAGTCAACTGATCTGGGTTTAATCCATCATCATTCTTTAGCTCACTCCACCACCCCAGTTCAGACATGGCCATATGCAAATCAGTCTGACCCTGTGCCTCATGGGAACAGTCCAGCCCGAACTGCCAAGCCATGTCTTCCCTGGACCGGAAACAAGCATCCTGGGACCGGTTTCTGGCCATTCAGCCATCATCAGCCAGGCTAGCTTGAATCCAGTGGCAAAGTGAGCAAGGGACCCACGTCTGGGCATACCCTGCCAACTTAGGGCGAACATAGCGATACCAAAGGGGATGATGGACGGAGCGCTTGAGCAAATCAAACACTCACCCCCAGTCAACTGATCTGGGTTTAATCCATCATCATTCTTTAGCTCACTCCACCACCCCAGTTCAGACATGGCCATATGCAAATCAGTCTGACCCTGTGCCTCATGGGAACAGTCCAGCCCGAACTGCCAAGCCATGTCTTCCCTGGACCGGAAACAAGCATCCTGGGACCGGTTTCTGGCCATTCAGCCGTCATCAGCCAGGCTAGCTTGAATCCAGTGGCAAAGTGAGCAAGGGACCCACGTCTGGGCATACCCTGCCAACTTAGGGCGAACAAAGCGATACCAAAGGGGATGATGGACGGAGCGCTTGAGCAAATCAAACACTCACCCCAGTCAACTGATCTGGGTTTAATCCATCATCATTCTTTAGCTCACTCCACCACCCCAGTTCAGACATGGCCATATGCAAATCAGTCTGACCCTGTGCCTCATGGGAACAGTCCAGCCCGAACTGCCAAGCCATGTCTTCCCTGGACCGGAAACAAGCATCCTGGGACCGGTTTCTGGCCATTCAGCCGTCATCAGCCAGGCTAGCTTGAATCCAGTGGCAAAGTGAGCAAGGGACCCACGTCTGGGCATACCCTGCCAACTTAGGGCGAACAAAGCGATACCAAAGGGGATGATGGACGGAGCGCTTGAGCAAATCAAACACTCACCCCCAGTCAACTGATCTGGGTTTAATCCATCATCATTCTTTAGCTCACTCCACCACCCCAGTTCAGACATGGCCATATGCAAATCAGTCTGACCCTGTGCCTCATGGGAACAGTCCAGCCCGAACTGCCAAGCCATGTCTTCCCTGGACCGGAAACAAGCATCCTGGGACCGGTTTCTGGCCATTCAGCCATCATCAGCCAGGCTAGCTTGAATCCAGTGGCAAAGTGAGCAAGGGACCCACGTCTGGGCATACCCCTGCCAACTTAGGGCGAACAAAGCGATAACAAAGGGGATGATGGACGGAGCGCTTGAGCAAATCAAACACTCACCCCCAGTCAACTGATCTGGGTTTAATCCATCATCATTCTTTAGCTCACTCCACCACCCCAGTTCAGACATGGCCATATGCAAATCAGTCTGACCCTGTGCCTCATGGGAACAGTCCAGCCCGAACTGCCAAGCCATGTCTTCCCTGGACCGGAAACAAGCATCCTGGGACCGGTTTCTGGCCATTCAGCCGTCATCAGCCAGGCTAGCTTGAATCCAGTGGCAAAGTGAGCAAGGGACCCACGTCTGGGCATACCCTGCCAACTTAGGGCGAACAAAGCGATACCAAAGGGGATGATGGACGGAGCGCTTGAGCAAATCAAACACTCACCCCCAGTCAACTGATCTGGGTTTAATCCATCATCATTCTTTAGCTCACTCCACCACCCCAGTTCAGACATGGCCATATGCAAATCAGTCTGACCCTGTGCCTCATGGGAACAGTCCAGCCCGAACTGCCAAGCCATGTCTTCCCTGGACCGGAAACAAGCATCCTGAGACCGGTTTCTGGCCATTCAGCCGTCATCAGCCAGGCTAGCTTGAATCCAGTGGCAAAGTGAGCAAGGGACCCACGTCTGGGCATACCCTGCCAACTTAGGGCGAACAAAGCGATACCAAAGGGGATGATGGACGGAGCGCTTGAGCAAATCAAACACTCACCCCCAGTCAACTGATCTGGGTTTAATCCATCATCATTCTTTAGCTCACTCCACCACCCCAGTTCAGACATGGCCATATGCAAATCAGTCTGACCCTGTGCCTCATGGGAACAGTCCAGCCCGAACTGCCAAGCCATGTCTTCCCTGGACCGGAAACAAGCATCCTGGGACCGGTTTCTGGCATTCAGCCGTCATCAGCCAGGCTAGCTTGAATCCAGTGGCAAAGTGAGCAAGGGACCACGTCTGGGCATACCCCTGCCAACTTAGGGCTGAACAAGCGATACAAAAGGGGATGATGGACGGAGCGCTTGAGCAAATCAAACACTCACCCCCAGTCAACTGATCTGGGTTTAATCCATCATCATTCTTTAGCTCACTCCACCACCCCAGTTCAGACATGGCCATATGCAAATCAGTCTGACCCTGTGCCTCATGGGAACAGTCCAGCCCGAACTGCCAAGCCATGTCTTCCCTGGACCGGAAACAAGCATCCTGGGACCGGTTTCTGGCCATTCAGCCGTCATCAGCCAGGCTAGCTTGAATCCAGTGGCAAAGTGAGCAAGGGACCCACGTCTGGGCATACCCTGCCAACTTAGGGCGAACAAAGCGATACAAAGGGGATGATGGACGGAGCGCTTGAGCCAATCAAACACTCACCCCCAGTCAACTGATCTGGGTTTAATCCATCATCATTCTTTAGCTCACTCCACCACCCAGTTCAGACATGGCCATATGCAAATCAGTCTGACCCTGTGCCTCATGGGAACAGTCCAGCCCGAACTGCCAAGCCATGTCTTCCCTGGACCGGAAACAAGCATCCTGGGACCGGTTTCTGGCCATTCAGCCGTCATCAGCCAGGCTAGCTTGAATCCAGTGGCAAAGTGAGCAAGGGACCCACGTCTGGGCATACCCCCGCCAACTTAGGGCGAACAAAGCGATACACAAAGGGGATGATGGACGGAACGCTTGAGCAAATCAAACACTCACCCCCAGTCAACTGATCTGGGTTTAATCCATCATCATTCTTTAGCTCACTCCACCACCCCAGTTCAGACATGGCCATATGCAAATCAGTCTGACTCCTGTGCCTCATGGGAACAGTCCAGTCCCGAACTGCCAAGCCATGTCTTCCCTGGACCGGAAACAAGCATCCTGAGACCGGTTTCTGGCCATTCAGCCGTCATCAGCCAGGCTAGCTTGAATCCAGTGGCAAAGTGAGCAGGGACCCACGTCTGGGCATACCCCTGCCAACTTAGGGCGAACAAGCGATACAAAGGGGATGATGGACGGAGCGCTTGAGCCAATCAAACACTCACCCCCAGTCAACTGATCTGGGTTTAATCCATCATCATTCTTTAGCTCACTCCACCACCCCAGTTCAGACATGGCCATATGCAAATCAGTCTGACCCTGTGTCTCATGGGAACAGTCCAGCTCGAACTGCCAAGCCATGTCTTCCCTGGACCGGAAACAAGCATCCTGGGATCGGTTTCTGGCCATTCAGCCGTCATCAGCCAGGCTAGCTTGAATCCAGTGGCAAAGTGAGCAAGGGACCCACGTCTGGGCATACCCTGCCAACTTAGGGCTGAACAAGCGATACCAAAGGGGATGATGGACGGAGCGCTTGAGCAAATCAAACACTCACCCCCAGTCAACTGATCTGGGTTTAATCCATCATCATTCTTTAGCTCACTCCACCACCCCAGTTCCAGACATGGCCATATGCAAATCAGTCTGACCCTGTGCCTCATGGGAACAGTCCAGCCCGAACTGCCAAGCCATGTCTTCCCTGGACCGGAAGGGTCAGACTGATTTGCATATGGCCATGTCTGAACTGGGGTGGTGGAGTGAGCTAAAGAATGATGATGGATTAAACCCAGATCAGTTGACTGGGGGTGAGTGTTTGATTGGCTCAAACGCTCCGTCCATCATCCCCTTTGGTATCGCTTTGTTCGCCCTAAGTTGGCGGGGGTATGCCCAGACGTGGGTCCCTTGCTCACTTTGCCACTGGATTCAAGCAAGCCTGGCTGATGACGGCTGAATGCCAGAAACCGGTCCTAGGATGCTTGTTTCCGGTCCAGGGAAGACATGGCTTGGCAGTTCGGGCTGGACTGTTCCCATGAGGCACAGGGTCAGACTGATTTGCATATGGCCATGTCTGAACTGGGGTGGTGGAGTGAGCTAAAGAATGATGATGGATTAAACCCAGATCAGTTGACTGGGGGTGAGTGTTTGATTGGCTCAAACGTTCCGTCCATCATCCCCTTTGGTATCGCTTTGTTCGCCCTAAGTTGGCGGGGGTATGCCCAGACGTGGGTCCCTTGCTCACTTTGCCACTGGATTCAAGCAAGCCTGGCTGATGACGGCTGAATGCCAGAAACCGGTCCTAGGATGCTTGTTTCCGGTCCAGGGAAGACATGGCTTGGCAGTTCGGGCTGGACTGTTCCCATGAGGCACAGGGTCAGACTGATTTGCATATGGCCATGTCTGAACTGGGGTGGTGGAGTGAGCTAAAGAATGATGATGGATTAAACCCAGATCAGTTGACTGGGGGTGAGTGTTTGATTGGCTCAAACGCTCCGTCCATCATCCCCTTTTGTATCGCTTTGTTCGCCCTAAGTTGGCAGGGGTATGCCCAGACGTGGGTCCCTTGCTCACTTTGCCACTGGATTCAAGCAAGCCTGGCTGATGACGGCTGGAATAGCCAGAAACCGGTCCCAGGATGCTTGTTTCCGGTCCAGGGAAGACATGGCTTGGCAGTTCGGGCTGGACTGTTCCCATGAGGCACAGGGTCAGACTGATTTGCATATGGCCATGTCTGAACTGGGGTGGTGGAGTGAGCTAAAGAATGATGATGGATTAAACCCAGATCAGTTGACTGGGGGTGAGTGTTTGATTGGCTCAAACGCTCCGTCCATCATCCCCTTTGGTATCGCTTTGTTCGCCCTAAGTTGGCGGGGGTATGCCCAGACGTGGGTCCCTTGCTCACTTTGCCACTGGATTCAAGCTAGCCTGGCTGATGACGGCTGGAATAGCCAGAAACCGGTCCCAGGATGCTTGTTTCCGGTCCAGGGAAGACATGGCTTGGCAGTTCGGGCTGGACTGTTCCCATGAGGCACAGGGTCAGACTGATTTGCATATGGCCATGTCTGAACTGGGGTGGTGGAGTGAGCTAAAGAATGATGATGGATTAAACCCAGATCAGTTGACTGGGGGTGAGTGTTTGATTGGCTCAAACGCTCCGTCCATCATCCCCTTTGGTATCGCTTGTTCGCCCTAAGTTGGCAGGGTATGCCCAGACGTGGGTCCCTTGCTCACTTTGCCACTGGATTCAAGCTAGCCTGGCTGATGACGGCTGGAATAGCCAGAAACCGGTCCCAGGATGCTTGTTTCCGGTCCAGGGAAGACATGGCTTGGCAGTTCGGGCTGGACTGTTCCCATGAGGCACAGGGTCAGACTGATTTGCATATGGCCATGTCTGAACTGGGGTGGTGGAGTGAGCTAAAGAATGATGATGGATTAAACCCAGATCAGTTGACTGGGGGTGAGTGTTTGATTGGCTCAAGCGCTCCGTCCATCATCCCCTTTGGTATCGCTTGTTCGCCCTAAGTTGGCAGGGTATGCCCAGACGTGGGTCCCTTGCTCACTTTGCCACTGGATTCAAGCTAGCCTGGCTGATGACGGCTGAATAGCCAGAAACCGGTCCCAGGATGCTTGTTTCCGGTCCAGGGAAGACATGGCTTGGCAGTTCGGGCTGGACTGTTCCCATGAGGCACAGGGTCAGACTGATTTGCATATGGCCATGTCTGAACTGGGGTGGTGGAGTGAGCTAAAGAATGATGATGGATTAAACCCAGATCAGTTGACTGGGGGTGAGTGTTTGATTAGCTCAAACGCTCCGTCCATCATCCCCTTTGGTATCGCTTTGTTCGCCTCTAAGTTGGCAGGGTATGCCCAGACGTGGGTCCCTTGCTCACTTTGCCACTGGATTCAAGCATAGCCTGGCTGATGACGGCTGGAATGCCAGAAACCGGTCCCAGGATGCTTGTTTCCGGTCCAGGGAAGACATGGCTTGGCAGTTCGGGCTGGACTGTTCCCATGAGGCACAGGGTCAGACTGATTTGCATATGGCCATGTCTGAACTGGGGTGGTGGAGTGAGCTAAAGAATGATGATGGATTAAACCCAGATCAGTTGACTGGGGGTGAGTGTTTGATTTGCTCAAACGCTCCGTCCATCATCCCCTTTGGTATCGCTTGTTCGCCCTAAGTTGGCAGGGGTATGCCCAGACGTGGGTCCCTTGCTCACTTTGCCACTGGATTCAAGCATAGCCTGGCTGATGACGGCTGGAATGCCAGAAACCGGTCCCAGGATGCTTGTTTCCGGTCCAGGGAAGACATGGCTTGGCAGTTCGGGCTGGACTGTTCCCATGAGGCACAGGGTCAGACTGATTTGCATATGGCCATGTCTAGCAATACGTAACTGAACGAAGCACAC